>JAGFNK010000653.1:0-27503 GCA_025769875.1 Russula earlei | reverse complement strand
TTACGAATATTTCGTCAGCTTCATTGACGATTATTCCTCCTATGCATGGATCACACTCTTAAAAAATAAAAAGTCGACCATAATGGCCGTCAAGCAATTCCTTGCTATGGTCAAGAACCAATACAAAGCAGGAATCAAAGAGTGGATGTCCGATGCCGGCGGAGAGTACAAGTCCGAGGCCTTTGATAACGTCCTAAAGGACGAAGGAATTAAAATCCTGCAAAGCGCCCCATACACTCCACAACAGAATGGACGCGCAGAGCGCTTTATGCGCACTGTAATGGACAAAGCTCAGGCAATGCGCCTTGAAGCTTGTCTACCTCCCTCCTGGTGGGAATTTGCAGTGAATCATGGGACACACTGTTACAATAGGACACCTGCCAGACGCCTTCAATGGCGTACACCCTACAAAGTCCTAAAGAACGAGGTCCCTGATATCTCACACCTCAGAGTATTTGGTTGCGGTGCATATGTGCACATACCAGAAAAGCGTCGAGTCAACAAGCTTTCGCCTAAAAGCGAGCTTATGATCTACCTTGGTCATACTGAGGGGATCAAAGCCTCACTCTTTATGAGGCTTCCAAATAATACGCTTTACACAAATGCCACCGCCCTGTACGATGAGACCCTGTACCCCAAATGCAACAAAGCGCGCACTAAAGGTACCACGCAGATTAATGAACCGCGTGAGGAACTACCGCAACAACCTGTCGAAGACACCATTCCTGGTGTTGACGACCCATTCCCTACAATTAAAAGTGAGGACGATGAGCAGCCTATACAGGCGCCACAAGAAGAGGAACGTGAGCAAACGCCCGTCCCTCCTACACCGTCCCCTCCTCCCATTGAAGAGCCTGTACCTCTTTGAAGGTCTCAGCGGTTGAGGAAAGTACCTACCCGTCCAGGCAACGTCTATGGTGAATGCAGACACCCCACAGAAGTGGAAAAAGACGTTCGGCGCACACGCACATGGAGAACAATGACAGAAAACCAACCCGGTAGCTCCGGTGAGGGTAGTACGTCAGGATCGGCCACCCCAGGCCCTTACCCTCCTGTCGTCCTTGACGATCAACCGCCGCAAGCCTCTGAGGATGAGGTAGAAGACATTCTACGTCTTGCAAGGGAAGGGGGAGTCAAATTTCTGAACTATCTGCTCGCCCAAGCAGTTCCACTAAGTTCAGATACACCTGATACTGCGAAGATTCGCGAATGGACCTTTAGGGACATTCTGCGAATGCCAAGTGAACTCCAAAAGGAGTGGAAAGATGCTTGTCGCGAGGAGTTGGAATCCCTCCGCAGACGCAAAGTCTTCGAACTAGTCGATCCTCCCAAGGATCGCAAAATAATTAAAAATAGATGGGTATTCAACCTTAAGTCTGATGGTCGTAAAAATGCCAGACTAGTCGCCAAAGGCTTCTCCCAAGTAGAAGGCATTGACTATGACGGAATATTCTCACCCGTGGTACGGTTTGAGACAGTCCGCCTGATGATTGCGCTCGCAGCGCTCAAAAACTGGCACATTAGCGGACTAGACGTCAAGACTGCCTTTCTCTATGGAGAGCTTGGTGAAGAGCTCTATATGGAGCAGCCTGAGGGCTTCAAAATAAAAGGCCAAGAGCGTAAAGTCATGTGCCTTAAACGCGCAATATATGGACTCAAGCAAGTGGCACTTGCTTGGTGGAAAGCCCTTGACAAGTCCATGGCCTCGCTCGGCCTTATTCGCCTTATGTCTGACTCTGGGCTCTTTGTTAGTAAAGACAAGAGCATCATAGCCATCGTCTATGTTGATGATGTGCTCTTCTTTGGAGCAGACAAAAAACAAATCAATAAAACAAAGGAGCGCTTCATGAAGCTCTGGGAATGTCGAGATCTGGGCAATGCCCAAGAATTTCTACGCATGCGCATTCAACGCAAGTCAGGCCAGATACATCTGGACCAAACTGAATACTTACAAAAAGTGCTGCAGCATTTCGACTTGCTCAACGCAAACCCTGCTCTTACTCCGCTACCAGAGGGCTATCACCCCTCTCCCAACACTTCCGCTGCTGACCCAGCCTTGCGGTCAAAATTCCAGCAAGTTATAGGATCACTCCTATACATAATGCTTGGAACGCGTCCAGACATAGCCTTTGCTGTCACTAAGTTGTCGCAACATGCTGCCAATCCCTCAGAGGATCATTTAAATCGTGCATACTATATTTGCCGATACCTCTTGGGAACCGCCAATTATGCCTTGGTCTATGATGGACCATCTAATGGTGGTTTGATGGCATATGCCGACTCTGACTGGGCTTCTGATCCGACTAATCGGAAGTCCACTACAGGCTATATGGTGAACCTGGCTGGAGCAATATTTTCGTGGAACTCACGAGCGCAGAAAACAGTCGCGCTCTCCTCCACTGAAGCCGAGTACATGTCGCTCTCTGACACGAGCAGACAGTTAGTTTGGATTAAATCCTTACTAACAGAACTTGGCATCAATCTTGCTCCCATCCCACTGTTCGGTGATAACCAAGGCTCAATATTCTTAGCCTCCAACCCTGTGCAAGAAAAGCGCATCAAACACATTGATTTGCGCTATCACTTCATTCGTGAAGTCATACAAAACAAACAGGTGGAGCTATTCTTTATTGAAGGGGCTAACAACCCAGCCGACATGTTCACCAAGAACCTTGGTCGCGTCAAGTTCCTCAAATTCAGGGAGCAACTAGGACTAACGTTCTACCCCTGAATGTGGGAAAATGCTCACGGCATCTACCGATGCACTTAGCAAGGGGGAGTGTTGAACCGGAACCCGAACGGATCAAAGAAGGCGAAGACCTTCATACAAGGTTCAAGATCCGCTCATAGATGTTACGTGTTAGACAGAACTTTAGTATATGTGCTTATGGCAATAGGGTTACGCATAGTACGCTATCTATCACAAGATGCAGCCTTATGCTGCGTCTAGAATGTTTCCACATCACGCGTCACTTAATGCGCGATATAGTGGACACCTGTAGTCACCTCTTTTGGACTTAGGAACAGCCCTGGGTCATAGAGGTATAAATACCATACTTGTAGACGAGTATACACATCGCTCTACACCCCAATATCACTTGAGCATTAGCACAACCTCTAAGGTGGGTTGCTTGGCCTGTTAGCTGTGCTCTATGCTGCGCAACATACTGTGCCTACATAAATCTAGTCATAAACTACTGGAACTACATTGAGCAATATAGACTTACTATGATGCTATAGAGCACTACATAGTATGTTGTTGTGCTATGGTGTCTATGGTGTCTACAGAATTAAGCAGTGTCTACGGACCGGACCGGTTTTTCCTGATGGACTGGTGATAGAAGGGATCTCGATGAAATAATGCAGCTATTCCCAATCACTGTCACCGAGACCTATTCGAACGTAGCTGGTCGCTTTGAGGTCGCGTGCGTATGGGCGTCAACCGCACGGGTCTCCGGGCATCCGTCCACATCCACCGCATACGAGAACGCCTTCTTCTTGATGCAGGAATCTCTCACCTTTGCCCCTATCCTCGAAACACAGCATTTCCGGCTTGTCGCGATGCGCGATCATTACGAGAAACTGCCGCTGGACTATGCCTCATATTTGATCGAGAAGGGTCAGCTCGAGCGTGCGATCGAGACCCTGGAACGAGGGAGAGGTCTGCTCTGGTCCGAGATGCGTGCCTTCCGTAACGCAGTCGACCAAGTTGGCGCAGTCGACTCGTCATTGGCAGAGAGATTTGCCGCCGTCAATCGGGACCTCGAGGCATTGACGAAATCGGGCCCTCCGGATGTCTGGTCTAATGACGGCAGACCCGAGGGCGACGATGCGATGGACCCATTTGGCCACCTCATCACAAACCAGCGCAGATTGTTGGAAGAACGCGACGGGCTCATTTTGCAGATACAAGACATCCCAGGATATGAGCACTTTACGACCGCGCCTCCATTCCGCACCCTCCGTTCTGCGGCTGTACATGGGCCAGTCGTCATCATCAATCATTGCCATTGGCGTTCCGACGTCATCATTCTCCTTCATGACTCCCCTCCTTCCCTCATTCCGACAAGCCATAGCTTCTATGACCGCGCGAAAGCGTTGAGGGACAGGCTATTTGTTGCGCGAAGGGAGGGGCTGGACTCGGTGGAATATGAGAATGCTTTGAGTTCAGTGCTTCAGAACCTCTATGATGTTGTTGGCCGTCCAGTGATCAAGAGGCTCCAAGAGTTGGGTGTACCCGAACAATCACGCATTTGGTGGTGCCCAACCTCCGTATTTTGCTCTCTTCCTCTGCACGCGATGGGTCCAATTCGAACAGAAGACCAGTTTAAGCTACACTTCTCGGACCTGTATATCCCATCATACACTCCAGCACTCTCGACACTTATCGAATCTCACAAACCCAATTCACGTTCGCATGAGACGCCATCGATACTTCTCGTTGCTCAGCCGGATGGATCTATGCCAGGGGCACGGCAAGAGATATCTCACATTCGACGTCTCGACACGAAGGTGACCGCTCATATCTCCAAGAAAGCGACGCCCGCTACAGTCCTAAAGGCCCTGCAGGACCACCGATTTGCCCACTTTTCGTGTCATGGGATACTCGAGCCAGGAAAGCCGTTTGATGCTTCATTCAAGCTGTATCAAGGAGAGCGACTCACCCTACTCAACATCGTGCGATCCCGGCTGCCTTCTGCAGAATTTGCATTCTTGTCCGCTTGTCACACGGCCGAGGTGACGACGGAGAGCATCGCTGACGAAGCGCTGCATCTTTCTGCGGCAGTGCAATATTGTGGCTTCAGGAGCGTGGTTGGGACGATGTGGGCGATGGCGGATGTCGACGGGCATGCTCTTGCAAGGGAGTTCTATGCGGCAGTGTTTTCGGACAGGCGGGAAGGGATACCGCATTAGGAGAGAACTGCAGAGGCACTTCGGGACGCTGTGAAGGAACTACGAAGAAAGAAGAAGGTGAGTACAGAGCGTTGGGTCAACTTTGTTCATTATGGCGCATAAAGCGCGAGGTGTGTGAGTTCTGCATGTAGTGTAGTTTGGACACGCTTGAGCTCGGGTTGTGGTACAGGTCTTGAGCTGGGTGTTTTCCTGGACAGCAAACTCGTTCATTCAGTCATTTTCTTCGTACTGTAATCACATTGTTGGTGTGCACCACTGATGTCTTGCATTCGTACCTAGGTCCGTTATGAATTTGACTTGGAACTCGGTGCAACAGCTTGCGCGTGGTGGGCATCCAACACTTGGAAAGTGTGAGAGAATGGGAGGTCGAGCGTCCAAAGTTGACCATATGAGCACCAGGATGCAGAGAGGAGGAACCATAGGCGGGCGAATCAACGGTCATGCTCCGAGTCAGGCCTTAAGTTTGGAATGGCACCAGCCTAGCCAGGGCCAAAGAAACACCCGTGAGTGGCTCAATTCTGACAGACAGTTCTAACAGATCAGTCAGACCGCGGCCCAGTCGACTCGCCAGTCTCATGCATATTCCATGTTCCACTGGCAGTTCTCTTGAAACTTGTGCGCCATTCACTAAGAACGGGGGATGAGAAGGATGCCATCGCTACCACCGACACTGCCAGCCGCTAGTTGGACGGCGACAGACAAGCGCCACGCCATGAGCCAGGCCAGTGGGAGTTAAGGAAATGCTGGAGCTCAGACAGCAATACTATGGATAGCAGCGGCATTATTGACATATTAGCTATCACATGGCCACATACACGAGACGATACTTCGCCAATCTAAGTGATCTCGCTTGCTTCTACCCCAGCATCCACATATGGGGCGGTGTTCTCCTGGCTGAAAAGTGAGACTTACGGTGACCAGTTTCTTTCACATGGTGTACCGCGGTTCTGGAACGCGCGGGTGAGAACGTATGGCTGGTACCAGGCCCGAGGGAGAGGTATGAAGAGTGAAAGGGAACGGATGAACGAAAGTCGAGATCGAGCGAAACAAGGACGAAATCGAAACTGAGTCACAGAAATGGTACCCATGACCCTCGGGGCTCACTTACCCAACCAAACGTAAAAGCCTAGATCCGAGACAACGCGGCGAGGAGCGCGACACGAGGTGGCGAGGGCTGCGAGCCCTCGCGTCCGGCGGCGAAGAGGTGACGATCGAGGTCGAACGTGTGAGGGGCGCATGGAGTTTTGATGAAAGGAAGTCGAGGCGGGGCGATGACGAAGGGGTAGAGTCGAGGGGGAGAGGTAGGAAAGGGAATGAAGGGAGCCAGAGGGATGCGTGAGTGCGGTGGTATCAATCCAAGTTAGGTCAAACTGTAAAGCGAGCTCGAGCTAGTTGCCTCCAACCTCTCCTCGCAACGCCTCGATTATGTTGTTCGCCACATTTCCCAGTCCCAACTAGACCTTTCACTTGTGAATCGCCGCCACCCGCTTACCCTCCCCGCCTCGACGCCTCGCGTCCTGCATCGTTTCGGGTTCGCGTTCATACCATTCGTCGTCTTCCTTCCTTTCGGACTAGAAATACTATATTAGGTCATTTCTAGTACACTCTAGTCCGTTCTAGGTGTTTCTAGTAGGATATAGTTTTCCTGATAGTCATCGTTCCGATCTCAACCTATATCATTCTCTCGTTTATATATGGCCTTGGCGACTGACTCAGGTCCTCACAGTTCCACTGCCTAGCTGCCCCCTCCGGTCGCACAAACTCAAGCGTGCGCCAACTCGGCTCGCTACAAAACTCATAAATGACATCGCACCGCAGCAAAGGTTGCAAACGCCTTTCCACGGGCCCACCTCGAGTGACAGAATGTCTCGCGCTCAACGTAATTGCGACCACCGTCCCTCTCAGACTCTTATCCATTAGGTCCAAACGCATCATCATCATTGTTTTACAATCTTTCCAAGATCCAATCTAGAAGGGTACCATCTCCCTTGGCGTTCTGTGGCTCTTCTCTCCGACGGAGTAATCAACGAACTCCGTGACAAAGGGAACGGCATCAACTTTGATAATTCCTCCATCGTCGCGTGACAGATGGCTCTCACAATCAAAGTACCACCTCTCCAGCGCCTAAGTGCTTTCCAATGGAAACATTGATCTCGCTCCATCACCTGTCGCTCTATCTGCGTGAGTAAGCTCAGCGACAAACGAGACGTCAACATGGTCGGAAAAAGTATCTCCATCATCCCGTGCGCCTCCGTTCTCGTGACAATGAGATGTCTTTGCTGCTGGTGTTAATTAAAATTTGCTACAATGGACGTTCCTTTTGCAAGAAATGTAATTATCTGCGTCATAAGTAGAATTCTGATGTAAGAGATGTTAAACAAGGGCGCGGCGTTGGAAGCCGACTGAAATGCCATCCCCACTTAAGAGAGATGCGATAACTGGCTGGGTGGGAAGTGCAGGATAACGGTGCGACCTCGTAAACATAGTACTAGACTAGACTTGTATGAATGTTGACGCTCTGGCCTGCAAGACACTGGGACCCAACAGAGTCTCGTGAAATGGGTGCCATGAGCTTTATAAACCCACCCATCGGTACTGCAATACAAGCCAAGCATTGCAATGGCACGCACTGACGTCCAGTTGCTCTTGAGAGTCTGGATGGCAGCCCCAGTACTCGTGTCCCACATCCGGACTGTGCCATCCCATGACCCAGAGACAATCCGGGTGCCGTCTGGAGAAAGCGCGACAGCTGGGACCGAATATTGGTGGCCCTCGAGGGTCTTGACAGTGGCACCAGTACTCGTGTCCCACATCCGGACTGTGCCATCACAATACCCAGAGACAATCCGGGTGCCGTCTGGAGAAAACGCGACGGCTGTGACCCCATCTCGGTGGCCCTCGAGGGTCTTGACGGTGGCACCAGTACTCGTGTCCCACATCCGGACCGTGCCATCATCTGACCCAGAGACAATCCGGGTGCCGTCTGGCGAAAACGCGACGGCGATGACCCAATGTGGGTAAACCTCGAGGGTCTTGACGGTGGCGCCAGTACTCGTGTCCCACATCCGGACTGTGCGATCAGAAGACCAAGAGACAATCCGGGTGCCGTCTGGAGAAAACGCGACGGCCGTGACCTCACCTTGGTGGCCCTCGAGGGTCTTGACGGTGGCGCCAGTACTCGTGTCCCACATCCAGACTGTGCTATCAGAAGACCCAGAGACAATCCGGGTGCCGTCTGGCGAAAACGTGACGGCTCTGACCCAACCTTGGTGGCCCTCGAGGGTCTTGACGGTGGCGCCAATACTCGTGTCCCACATCCGGACCGTGCCATCCCCTGACCCAGAGACAATCCGGGTGCCGTCTGGCGAAAACGCGACGGCTGTGACCCCATCTCGGTGGCCCTCGAGGGTCTTGACGGTGGCACCAGTACTCGCGTCCCACATCCGGACTGTACCATCCTCTGACCCAGAGACAATCCGAGTGCCGTCTGGCGAAAACGCGACAGCGAAGACCGGACCTTGGTGGCCCTCGGGGGTGTTGACGGTGGCGCCAGTACTCATGTCCCACATCTGGACTGTGCCATCCTCTGACCCAGAGACAATCCGGGTGCCGTCAGGCGAAAACGCGACGGCTCTGACCAGACCATGGTGGCCCTCGAGAGTCTTAACGGTGGCGCCAGTGCTCGTGTCCCACATCCGGACTGTGCCATCATCTGACCCAGAGACAATCCGGGTGCCGTCTGGCGAAAACGCGACGGCTGTGAGGTAACCTTGGTGGCCCTCGAGGGTGTTGACGGTGGCGCCAGTACTCGTGTCCCACATCTGGACTGTGCCATCACAATACCCAGAGACAATCCAGGTGCCGTCTGGAGAAAACGCGACGGCTGTGACCCCATCTCGGTGGCCCTCGAGGGTCTTGACGGTGGCACCAGTACTCGTGTCCCACATCCGGACTGTGCCATCATCTGACCCAGAGACAATCCGGGTGCCGTCTGGCGAAAACGCGACGGCGAAGACCCAATGTGGGTGGCCCTCGGGGGTCTTGACGGTGGCGCCAGTACTCGTGTCCCACATCCGGACTGTACCATCCTCTGACCCAGAGACAATCCGGGTGCCGTCAGGCGAAAACGCGATGGCTCTGACCAGACCATGGTGGCCCTCGAGAGTCTTGACGGTGGCGCCAGTACTCTTGTCCCACATCCGGACTGTACCATCCTCTGACCCAGAGACAATCCGAGTGCCGTCTGGCGAAAACGCGACAGCGAAGACCGGACCTTGGTGGCCCTCGAGGGTGTTGACGGTGGCGCCAGTACTCGTGTCCCACATCTGGACTGTGCCATCCTCTGACCCAGAGACAATCCGGGTGCCGTCAGGCGAAAACGCGATGGCTCTGACCAGACCATGGTGGCCCTCGAGAGTCTTGACGGTGGCGCCAGTACTCTTGTCCCACATCCGGACTGTACCATCCTCTGACCCAGAGACAATCCGAGTGCCGTCTGGCGAAAACGCGACAGCAAAGACCGGACCTTGGTGGCCCTCGAGGGTGTTGACGGTGGCGCCAGTACTCGTGTCCCACATCTGGACTGTGCCATCCTCTGACCCAGAGACAATCCGGGTGCCGTCAGGCGAAAACGCGACGGCTCTGACCAGACCATGGTGGCCCTCGAGAGTCTTGACGGTGGCGCCAGTACTCTTGTCCCACATCCGGACTGTGCCATCAGAAGTCCCAGAGACAATCCGGGTGCCGTCTAGCGAAAACGCGACGGCTGTGAGGTAACCTTGGTGGCCCTCGAGGGTGTTGACGGTGGCGCCAGTACTCGTGTCCCTCATCCGGACTGTGCCATCAGAATACCCAGAGACAATCCGGGTGCCGTCTGGCGAAAACGCGACGGCTGTGACCCCATCTCGGTGGCCCTCGAGGGTCTTGACGGCGGCGCCAGTACTCGTGTCCCACATCCGGACTGTGCCATCATCTGACCCAGAGACAATCCGGGTGCCGTCTGGCGAAAAGGCGGCAGTATTCACTCCGCCTTTGTGACCCTCCATCGTTCGCAGGCACGGATTCCATGATTGTTCCACTCCATTTAGAACCGTAACACATTCCTCCAAGTCTCGGCTGAAGTGTGCCCGGATTTTCGAGCACATTGGGGTGAATGGAAGGGCCGAGTAGTAGACGTGCAGGGCTGCGACGCTGATGGGATTGAAGAACTCAAGCGTACACCGTTCAAGATCATACAGCATCTCAACAATGCCAGTTCGAATGTCGGCGAACATCTATGATCATGTGAACGGTCTAAGCCAGATTCAAGCCTCGTTAAAACAACTCACTGACAATCTTTTCTGAGCAATTCTCAATGCGCGAAGGGCAACATCTAGCGAGTCCATCAGACTCATAGCCTCAACCCAATATAAACTGTGATCGAAGCAGAATTTTCCCAAGAAATCAAGCAGCTTGTCTGACAGCGGTGAATCTGCCAGATGATCGGCCCAATGATGGCAGGCATATTGCATCGCTGGCGGAATGTTTTTTGCAATTCTTTTCGAGATATCTCCAATCTCGCTGTTCAACTTTGAATAGTCTCCAATCAGGCATATATCCCGTTGAAGCCTGTTTAGTTGCTCCAGACAATCAATCGCGAGAAGGCCGTGATGCAGCGAAGTATCGATTAGAAATTTAGGCTCTGTGCAGCGGTTTGGATCAACGATAAAATCTGGGAAGGATGCATGCATCACTTGGACTGCCCCGGGGTCCGAAGGAATGATGATGATTGAACGCAAGCGCTGTAGAATGCTTGTTATAGGAACATCTTTGCTGGTATTGTTGCCGAGTAAAGCTGATATGGAACGTGCAGAGAGAGGGTCACAGAGTACGACAATGCAACCAAGAACCCTTTGCAAGCGGAGCACTGTGTCTGTACGGGACGACGGTGGAAATGCGTTAGATAAGACCGCGAGGTACAGCCGGTCTAGGTGCTGATAAGGATACGGATTTGACTGCCCAGAGATTTGGGTGGCAGCGACCAGTTCTTGGAGCTGTCCCCATGGGTTGTAGACATCAGGATCTTCGATAAATCGAACTGCGGTGGCGGCAAAGATAAACAATCCATTTGACTGTTGGACAAGAGTGCAGACATCGTCATTAGTGAACCAATTCTGTTCCTGGAGGCCCTCGTTGCGAGACCCAACATGAGTAAGCTCATGAATTAAAAAGGTTTCGATGTCATGGTCGACAGACGATTTTGAAATCTCGTGGTGGAAGAGTGAACGTGTATGTAACTGGAGATGACGAGGGAGGGATGGCACGTGCAGTTTAGGCTCGGGTCGACTCGTGAGGAAAAGGGAGAATGGAAGCTTTTCAATGTGGGCTGAGAGAACCGACACGATGAATGAGGTCGCGTCATCATCTTTGCACTCATCGAGCGCATCTAACACGATGACAGCCGGTGATGGAAATGCTTGACCCGCAATGACCGACTTTTGGATTGGTTCGATGATGAGCTGTTGCAATTGGTTTGATGGGTCAGAGTACCAAATGTCCGGATTAGATTTGACCGCCTCTTGCATAAAACGGGCGAGTGGTCGGTGGAATGTCGTGCCCAGTTGGTGAGCAATTGAGCTGAATACAAGGTTTGGATGGCTTCGCTCAGCATCGTCACTTGAGAAAAAGAAACTCGCTGCAAGCCAACTGTTCCTGGCACAGTGCTCCGCAACACTCTGTGCGATGGTGGACTTTCCGGTACCGGCCACACCAGACAACCAGAATATGCGGCGCCTGTTTGGGCTGACGTGAATAGGAAGCGTCGGATTGTCCAGAGCAGCGACAGTGCGTTCTTGTATAGGCTCTGTCGAGTCATTGATCCATTGATAGATGGTTTCCAACAGACTCTCGCGTGTGCTTTCCAAACATGCATGTCTCTTTCTCTCATCGCGGCAATTGAAGCGTGCCTTCCGAGCTCGAGGAAAGTGAGATAGTTCATCGTGAACTAAAATAAAAATAAATGAATACTTTTCAGGCCGCTGAAAGAGTTTTCTCACCTCGGACATCATGGAATGCTTGCTGTGTGACCTATCAGTTGAAGATATCCAACTGGTCATGATAAGATCAACATACCATCCCGTCGCGAACCTCGCGCCGAATTTCCTTAGGAATTTAGATGAACGAGAGATATCTATCATTTTGGAGAATAACGCACAGTGCCGTCCATTAGGCCGCTTATGGCAACTTCAGCCTGTACTCGCGGGATATCAGAGCTGTTAAATACGTATGACCAGGAACAACTTGCAAGAAAGTCTTGGATGAGGTCAGTGATTTTTTGTATTTGGGACTGGATGAAGGCGGCATCTTCTCTGCTACGAAATAATCTGGTCGACTTTCCACGCGACTTGATCTCTTGCAGGTCATTCGTGATGGTTTCAAGAGACCTGAATTAGGAAAAGTTCTAACGAAATGCTCAAGTTTGGAAGAAAGCAGAGAGTTACTTGGAAAAATCAGTGACTAAATCGATGACAGATTCCGGGATATCTTTTCTTCCTACGAGTGGCCTGAAAATAGATTGTTCGAGGCGCTTTATACGATGTATCAGTTGATCAATGTCATCGACGTTGTTCGTCATGGTCTGGAGTATCGTCTTATTAAATCATTTCTGGCCTATCAAAGTCTGACAGATTACCTGGACGATGTCAACGACTTGGAGTACCCCACCGAGAGTTCCCTTGATAATGGATCCTGCTGGAGGAGGAATCGCATCTGCGGTCTCTTTGAGGACGGAGAGTGAGAGGGTTAGCCCAGCGACGGCAGTGGTGCGCGCATCTTCTGCACTCCTTTTTTCAGCACGTTTATGAGAGCGAGAGAAAGGCATGGGAGTGGGTTGCAACCTGAATGTGGGCAATGTGAGATAAAGTCGGCGATAACCGAGTCAGATAGTGGTGTATGCGACTATTTGTATCTAACGGTGGCCTCATTCGGCACGCACTAGTTTCTTTCTCGAGCATACATACTCAAGCTCCTAGATAAAAGGAACGTGCACCACTTTGATGGAGAAGGTTTCCCCACCTGGAATGCCATTCGAGAACCTGCGAGTTTTGGATCGATGTTTTTCGACAGCCGAGGGAAGAAGACTTGGACTCGATACAGTCATTTGAGCTTGTTCACCATCAATCATGTATCAAGAGTAGATGTCCCTCCACCCCTTATACAAGGGGTGGTGCCGCTTGTTGCGATGATATCGCTCTCAGTTCGTGGTAAAGGAACTATATTAGTTGTGTCTAACCTGTTGCGATGATATCGCTCTAGGTGTAATGTTAGTATATATGGTGACGAGACGGTAAGGGTAACTAACCTCAGTTCGTGGTAAAGGAACTGAGGTGCGAGTCGAAAAGGCGTCGTACATTATATAGGTATTAGAACAAAGGTAGAGTGGCATGAAAGGGAAGCCACGTTATTTAAACGTGCGTATGTGTGAAACCGGAGCTCGGACTTCCGAGCGGGTGTTGTCGTCGCGCTGTGGCTGCAACTCCAATACCGCTCTGGTCTAAGAACCGGAGCCACGAGAGTATTGCCCAAACGTGATCTCATTTTCCCTGATCGGATACTTCCGTGGTTCACCATTTCAGAGACGGCAGGACGTGTTCACGTTCTCACTGTTGTACGACGGTCTCCTTTGTCATGATTTCCGTGTCTCATTTCACTTCCCCTCGCGTTCGTGGTGAGAAGCTCCGAGTCGTCGGGTGAGTGCGGAGGGAGATAGAAGGTGGTAAAGGAGATGATGGGCTGTTTCCGGCACGCTGTATATCTTTTCGAGCTAAGGTCGTATGGAGAGAGTGGTGGATGTGAAAGTCACAGAAGAACGTTGAAGAGGTGGAGGGGAACGAAATTGAGAACGTGGAGAAGATATGCGTTCGGTACACCAAAGACGAGAGCAGGAGAGCGGTCTTTGTCCCATCAAGCATGATGTGCGCTTTATTGTGCGGAAAGTGGGCCAGATGTGGTGGAGATGGAGAAGGGCAATGCAGGGAAAACGAAAGAGACGTCGGCCAGGCTAAACCTGGCCGAATGAAGGTCCCAGTACCCAGTGACTGTGTGGGAAAGAAATGCAAAAAGATGAGTTGTCTGGCGGAGAGATGCGCTGAGCAGCAGGGCAGGAGATGAACTGTTCGCAGGCCCCCACGGAGGGAAGATGAGGTCATCACATGGCCGAAAATAGGCAGACCACCTGGAAAACGCGGCACTGGAGATACAAGCGGTGGGCGTAAAGACCCAACAGAACAGCATTCGAGCTTGGTCTGTCCATTTACAACCGCTCCTTTTTGGCATCGCGTCAACATAGACCAATTTGAGGAAGACCTCGCGGACAATTTCACGAAGATCCAAGTGGGTATATACGCTCTTCGTGAAACCATTACTAGTACTGGCTCTGATGTCATGCGCATCACGACAATCACGGACGCAAAACACGAAAACAGTGCGGAACACAGCGAGGTGTGCAGTCTGCAGGAAGAGCGCCGGACGCTGACTCGGTTCGACACCGAGTTGGGCGAGCTGGATGAGTCATCAAGGCCAAGAAGCCAGCGCCATCAAGTATAACTTGCGAGCTGGTCACGTCATCGCCCCAACGAATCGAGGAGGCCAGTGAGTGAGAGAATTTGCGACTTTATCAGTTTCAATTCTGAATACGCCATCTTTATGCGTGTCTGTTTGGCCAGGCGGGATCACAGACGAGCTTGACAACTGAAGGACAGGCTGAGGATTGACAAGTAAAAAAATGCGGTGACGTCCCTTCCGGATCGGATGAATTATTCCCGATTCGCCGCCTGCCTTCGCCTTAATTCCGATCCCCTCGATCTCGCCCTGATCCGTCCAACCTATCTCCACTTTCAATCTCTTCCTGTCCACCTTTGACTGGAAGGGTGACATGGAATGGCTGGATTTCACATTCGTCGCTGTGAAGGATCTGCGCCTGTTTGATCAAGTGGAGTCCCATGTCTGCCAAGTGCTGGAAGAGCTCGCGGAAGGAGTAACAGAATATTTTCTGTTGGGCAATCCGTTGCCACATGACAACACTCTGGTCAACCTGTGGTTGGGCAGACGGGCCAAAGTTTTCTGGCATGCAGTCAAGGCCGATGAGTTCAGCATCTGGTATCACTTGTCATTATCATTATTTGACTCCAAGCACCATTCATTACTCACATATTGTCATATCTTGAACCCAATGCAGAACACAGCTCCCTTGATACAAGCAAGGTTTTTGCTGAATGCATGCCCTCCTTCACGCCCCTTGTACTTGTTAACTTGTGTGAAGTGAAAGACTGAGGGAAAAAACGAACAAGTAATTCGAATTTTTACAGGTACGGTCAGGCTTTGTCCGTTCGTTCACACGCCACCGGGTGGCTGCACGTCCAACAGTTCTTGAGTCACCCACACACATAATGACGCTGGATCAGATATGAATATACCTCAATGCAGGCGTGATACTGTATATCACTACAATACATCCACATTCATATCTCGGTGCAACACCAGAGGGACAAGAAGTGCACTCAACATCTACGCCAACCAATGGAAAAGAATCGCTTCCGGTTCCGTCGCTAAGTGTCCACATGATATTCCGGCCAGAGTCGATCTACGAACAAGAAATCAATTGAGGAGCCAACAAAATATAGAAGAAACCGGTGCGTAAATGAAGGGCGACAGATGGAAGGAAGGAGGAGAAGTGAATGAGTGACGCTCTCCCTCACAAACTCGTTTCGGTCCGTCGTTGGCAAAGATGTGGAGCCATTCGGGTCCATTTCGGGGTGAGTGAGAGCGCATGATCTCGACTCGGACTTTAATTCCATCAGCGGGACTGGTGACGAGTGGGAGTATCGTTGCAGGATATCCTCCAGTGGACGATTTGGAAAGCATAAGTGATCGCCCTTCGCAGCCCTCGGCTGTGGCGAAGGCAACGCCGCCAACCCACTCCTGGACATAACAGTATGAACTCGGGCGCATCAAGGCCGCACGAAAGCCGTTGTTGTGTTGTGAGCCAAATCAATGCTCGTACCAATGCCTCCGGGTATTGGTACGTCCCAGGAACGTTAGATCTACTCCCACTCATTCGCTCTATGTCACCGCCGCGTGTGATGTTCAGGATTTGAGAGGGTGCGAGTCGATTAGGTCATGTGAAAATGCGTCCCATGCGTCCCTGAGAGAGAGAGAGCTTTGTGGATTGCGACAAAAGATTTGGCTTGCCTCCTGCTAGGTGAGCCCTACGTTTCTTATACTCTGCTCGCCACCGCACTTCCTCGGGTCAACCCCGGGTCATTGTGCCAGCACGTTAGGCCCGTCCTTTCCCCCGGCCACCTGTCGCTCGATATCATCACCCTCCTCGAAGATGGGTCGTCCCGACCCAGCGCGCCTCCATCCGGTCATGACCACGCCTCGTGGGCGTCCGGGTCCGTCCCAGACCACTTGGAGATGGGCAACCTTGTCGGGAAGGCGGGAGGCCTCGATGCGATGCCTACAACGTAGCTGGGCTTCTCAAGCAATGCGCAACTCGGGCTCCAATGAGATCATTCGTGCGTTGATGCCGTCAATCTGTTCGTCCCAGGCGTGGAAACGGTGGACGTCGGCCGCCAGGCCCCAGTCGTTGGCCTTGAGGGCTTCTTCACAGACCCGTTTAAGAGTGAGGGAGTTAGCCCGCAGCTGTTTGAGCAGCCACCCAGGGAGCGCGTCGATGGGTGTCCCACGAGGTCATCCTCTGGGGTGGCATATACCTCGACTGCTGTAGTGAGTTCGGGGACGCGCATGTGAGATTGTGATGCTGACTGGTCCAAGTGGAAAGAGGAGAGAGGGGAGGAGAAGAGAAGAGAAAGTGGTCCGCACAACTATTGATGCTTCTTGGTGTTCACAGGCAGAGGTGATTGGGTCGCAAAGAGGGATTATTTTTGTTTCAAGTAGCTAGAGTTTTTATGTACAGGGCAGCACAAATGAAAATATGGGGTGAAAGGAAGGGGAGCATGAAAGGGAGTCGAGAACGAGCAAGAAAGGTACGTGAAGCGATTTGTTAGACAGAGACTAAACGAGATGGGGTGAGACTGCATCAAAGGCAATTGGCACGTGTGATTTCGTAGCTAACTGATTGGCGACCTTACAATGGAGGGACTGATGTTGCGCAACGAGAGTGGAGGGACTGGACATGAGATGGAAGGGGGCACAAACTGATGCAGCTGCAACTGTCGGTGTCGTGGAGGGGATAGGTGGAATGGACAGTAGTGGGTGTGTCGGCACTGGTGATGCTGGGAAAAAGGGCGAAGGATGGCCGGAATGGAGGGGTGAGATGGGCGATGAGGGGTGGCTCACTGCGACTCCAATCACACTGGATGCGAGGGCTGAAAACCTGGGCTTAGGGTTGAATGGACTGAGCCCTGGGCTTGCTAGTGTGGTCGAAACGTGGCAGAGGCGTGCCGAAATGGTGGAGAGTGGGCATGGATGATGGGTGAAGTGGGAGGAAGTGAGGATGAAGGCAGTGGTGTTGCTGCGGAAGGGCAAAGGCTGTGGGGGCGATGAGGGAGAAATGGAAGACTTGTCGAGATGTAAGATAAGGAATGTGCGGCAGGTAGAGTAAGGCCACCGGAGGGCTCAATGCTGTTTTGTGTGATTCGCCAGTGCTGTTACTGTGTCAAAGCTTGATGGGATGCTTGCTTGTAGATCGGGCAGGGAGATTGCCAGAAGCAACCTAAATGGAAAGAACTTTGGGGAATGGGGAAACAGGACAACTCTAATCCTAGCTTCACTGGGGAAGCCAGTTTGTAATGAGCCAATCTGGGGCAGACTGAGTTTGTGGGGCTAGGATAGGGGGCAGAAGGAGCAGAAAGGGACAGAAGTGCAAGCAGGGGTCACATGCATTTGTTTGATTTCTTGGCTTTTACAGACAGATGTGAGAGGCACAAAAGAAAGGTCTTTGTTCTTCAGAATGGGAACTTACTGTCCAAGGAGTAGCTAAGAAGTTTATATACAGAGAGGCACGAGGCATGGCTGATGAAAGGGAATCTAGTCTAGTGAGAAGCTCGAGAGGAGGCATAAGGAATAGTGGAATCACATGATCAGCCGGATCACACCCTGCGTCAAATCATTGACTTGACCTTCATGAGAAAATTTTGAATCGCCTTCATGAGCAAGCCTGGAAACATCAATGCATAATGTCCCATCACCACATCATGATACAACACATGTATAGCCCTCCATATCCTGATCAGAGGAGGGGGGTCACCACAGTATAAAGCTAGCCCCTGCAGTTACAATCCTCTCCAGCTGTGCTCCAACTCACCATCACTCACGACTAACGGGTGCCGGTTACCTGCAGTCTACCCCGACAACTTTCATTTCAAACATCCTACGCATACATACCAATGCGCACCGCTTTTACCATGATTTGCCTTGCTGGTGGCCTCGTTCCTTCGCTCGCAATATGGAGGCATGCCGACCTCTTCGAGTTCAATTTCTCCCCTGAAGTTAACATTATGTTGCAGAACCTGGGAACAATTATCCTTTCGGGAAAAGGAGCTGGTGGCCGAACAGGAGGCACGGATTGATCAATACGAGGCGTCTTGGCCAAGGGGCAAGGACTGGTCGAATTTGTCCGAGGCTGAACGCAATTGTCTTCGCGAAAAACGAGCAGAGATGGGCAGGCGGTTACAAGACCTGTATAGATACTGTGGCAGGTGAACTGACAATCCGGACCATACGTGTGAATAATTCAAATTAGTTTTTTTCCCTCAGTCTTTTATATAGACACAAGCTGCTGGCAGTGCTGTCACCGCCAAGTTGGCGGTTACAGCGCTGCCAGCCGTCAAGGGATTCGTGACATTCGAACACATCGATCCTCCACTTCACCCAAGCGATATTCATTTTCCCTCAGACCTGACCCTGCCTTGAATCTCATTTATTCTCTGTGGCAGTTTTCCAGCGCTTCGTCGTTTCAGAGCAGACCAGCGATGTCAAATCTTGCGTCAAACACTTTCGTTTGCTACCTCCGTGGCCTGACCCTTGATCCGTTCGGCGTCGCACGCAATATGGTTACGACGTTACTTGTCCAGGCCCTGGGTGTTCTTGTCAAGTTGGAGTCTGTCGATTCGGCGGTAAATCTTGAGGAGATGATAATCCTCTACCGCGAGTTGCTTGCCTGTGATGACTCGGATACGTGCCTAACTGTGGCCATTACCGAGTTCGCCGGAGCCGTTTCCGGGCTGGCGCAACTCGAGAAACGACCCTTAGATCAGGTCATCGAATTCTTACGGGATGCGGATGTGCGCCTCCCGGATTCGCACCGCGTTTCCTTTGGGCTTTCTTATGCCCTCTTCATCCGTTTCAATCTAACCCATTCAACTGGTGACTATGACGACGCAACGGCCGTCTTGAACAAAACTGTTTCTTCTCAGTCCCCTGCAGATGGTCCCGACTCATACATCCCTCGTGCTTTTTGTCCACTTTTGATGTTCGCGATTTCCCGATTTTCACTTCACAGCAACCCGGAGGATATAGAGGCGGTCCTTTCCCGCTCTCAACTTTTTCTGCGCAAATTATCTGTAGGAGATCCGCTGCATCTTCGTTTGACTCGGATGACGGACATGATCGAGCGAGGTCGTTTCGATATCTTCGGTGTTGCAAATGACCCCAAACACATACATTCGAGGATACCAGAACCCGTGAAAATGCCCTCCTTCTCTGACCTGGCTTCATCCCTTGCCACGTCGAAGACCGTCAAATCTCAATCAACGGTTGCGGGAGATCGAGTCCTGCATGGCAATGCCCTTACCGCCATGGATCATATCCAATATGTCGCAGATATTGAAGAGGCCATCAAATATTGCCGGCTCTTACTTGCATCAATTCCCTAACTGATCATGTGGCACATATCGCCGCCAGTAAATTGGGCAATCTCCTCCGGCTTTGGTTCAGATGCACTGGTAATATTGAACATCTCAATGCGTCAATTACCGTGCGCCGCACCCCGCTCAAAATGCCGGGTGCCCAGTGGGGGCGTTATCTCACCCTTCGACACCTTATCACATCCTTGAATTCCCGACTAGAGCTGACTGGTGATAAAAGGGACCTCGATGAAATAATGCAGCTAATCCCAATCACTGTCACCGAGACCTATTCGGACGTAGCTGGTCGCTTTGAGGTCGCGTGCGTATGGGCGTCAACCGCACGGGTCTCCGGGCATCCGTCCACATCCACCGCATACGAGAACGCCTTCTCCTTGATGCAGGAATCTCTCACCTTTGCCCCTACCCTCGAAACACAGCATTTCCGGCTTGTCGCGATGCGCGATCATTACGAGAAATTGCCGCTGGACTATGCCTCATATTTGATCGAGAAGGGTCAGCTCGAGCGTGCGATCGAGACCCTGGAACGAGGGAGAGGTCTGCTCTGGTCCGAGATGCGTGCCTTCCGTAACGCAGTCGACCAAGTTGGCGCAGTCGACTCGTCATTGGCAGAGAGATTTGCCGCCGTCAATCGGGACCTCGAGGCATTGACGAAATCGGGCCCTCCGGATGTCTGGTCTAATGACGGCAGACCCGAGGGCGACGATGCGATGGACCCATTTGGCCACCTCATCACAAACCAGCGCAGATTGTTGGAAGAACGCGACGGGCTCATTTCGCAGATACAAGACATCCCAGGTTATGAGCACTTTACGACCGCGCCTCCATTTCGCACCCTCCGTTCTGCGGCTGTACATGGGCCAGTCGTCATCATCAATCATTGACATTGGCGTTCCGACATCATCATTCTCCTTCATGACTCCCCTCCTTCCCTCATTCCGAAAAGCCATAGCTTCTATGACCGCGCGAAAGCGTTGAGGGACAGGCTATTTGTTGCTCGAAGGGAGGGGCTGGACTCGGTGGAATATGAGAATGCTTTGAGTTCAGTGCTTCAGAACCTCTATGATCTTGTTGGCCGTCCAGTGATCAAGAGGCTCCAAGAGTTGGGTGTACCCGAACAATCACGCATTTGGTGGTGCCCAACCTCCGTATTTTGCTCTCTTCCTCTGCACGCGATGGGTCCAATTCGAACAGAAGACCAGTTTAAGCTACACTTCTCGGACCTGTATATCCCATCATACACTCCAGCACTCTCGACACTTATTGAATCTCACAAACCCATTTCACGTTCGCATGAGACACCATCGATACTTCTCGTTGCTCAGCCGGATGGATCTATGCCAGGGGCACGGCAAGAGATATCTCACATTCGACGTCTCGACACGAAGGTGACCGCTCTTATCTCCAAGAAAGCGACGCCCGCTACAGTCCTAAAGGCCCTGCAGGACCACCGGTTTGCCCACTTTTCGTGTCATGGGATACTCGAGCCAGGAAAGCCGTTTGATGCTTCATTCAAGCTATACCAAGGAGAGCGACTCACCCTACTCAACATCGTGCGATCCCGGCTTCCTTCTGCAGAATTTGCATTCTTGTCCGCTTGTCACACGGCCGAGGTGACGACGGAGAGCATCGCTGACGAAGCGCTGCATCTTTCTGCGGCAGTGCAATATTGTGGCTTCAGGAGCGTGGTTGGGACGATGTGGGCGATGGCGGATGTCGACGGGTATGCTCTTGCAAGGGAGTTCTATGCGGCAGTGTTTTCGGACAGGCGGGAAGGGATACCGCATTATGAGAGAACTGCAGAGGCACTTCGGGACGCTGTGAAGGAACTACGAAGAAAGAAGAAGGTGAGTACAGAGCGTTGGGTCAACTTTGTTCATTATGGCGCCTAAAGCGCGAGGTATGTGAGTTCTGCATGTAGTTTGGACATGCTTGAGCTCGGGTTGTGGCACAGATCTTGAAGTTGGGAGTTTTCCTGGACAACAAACTCGTTCATTCAGTCATTTTCTTCGTACTGTAAACACATTGTTGGTGTGCACCACTGACGTCTTGCATTCGTACCTAGGTCCGTTATGAATTTGACCTGTCACTCAGCGCAATAGCTTGCGCGTGGTGGGCATCCAATACTTGGGAAGTGTGAGAGAATGGGAGGTCGAGCGTCCAAAGTTGACTACACGAGCACCAGGACGCAGAGACGAGGCACCCTACGGGGGCAAATCAACAGTTGTACTAAGGCTATGGCACCAGCCTAGCCAGGGCCAAAGAAACACCATGAAGAGGCTCAATTCTAACAGACAGTTCTGACAGATTAACCAGTCGACTCACCGGTCGCATGCATATCCCATGTTCCACTGGCAGTTCTCTTGAAACATGGGCGCCTTTCACCGAGGACCGGGGACGAGAAGGATGCCAACGCTACCACCGACACTGTCAGCTGCTAGTTGGACAGCGACAGACAAGTGCCACGCCAACAGCCAGGGGGAGCTAAGGAAATGTTGGAGCTCAGAGCGCAATACTATGGATAGCAGCGGCATTATTGACTCATTAGCTATCACATGGCCACATACATGAGACGATACTTCGCCAATCGAAGTGATCTCGCTTGCTTCTGCCCCAGCATCCACATATGGGGCGGTGTTCTCCTGGCTGAAAACTGAGACTTACGGTGACCAGTTTCTCTCACATGGTGTACCGCGGTTTGGAGGCAGGTATGAAGAGTGAAAGGGAACGGATGAACGAAAGTCGAGATCGAGCGAAACAAGGACGAAATCGAAAGTGAGTCACAGAAATGGTACCCATGACCCTCGGGGCTCACTTACCCAACCAAACGTAAAAGCCTAGATCCGAGACAACGCGGCGAGGAGCGCGACACGAGTTGGCGAGGGCTGCGAGCCCTCGCGTCCGGCGGCGAAGAGGTGACGATCGAGGTCGAACGTGTGAGGGGCGCATGGAGTTTTGATGAAAGGAAGCCGCGGGGCGATGACGAAGGGGTAGAGTCGAGGGGGAGAGGTAGGAAAGGGAATGAAGGGAGCCAGAGGGATGCGTCAGTGCGGTGGTATCAATCCAAGTTAGGTCAAACTGTAAAGCGATTCAGTTGCCTCCAACCTCTCCTCGCAACGCCTCGATTATGTTGTTCGCCACATCTCCCAGTCTCAACCACTATCCCTGCGCCCATCTTCAGACTCGGACAAGCGCCCATCTTCGGCAGTCACGTCTGTCACCCCAAAAGTTTCAAATCCCGCCAGGTTGCTGTCGGCTTTCACCGGCACCGGGAGTTGAATACAACATTCTCACGCGCATACGTGCAAGCGCATTTGGACGCTGCACACTCAAGACTCACTCAATAAACTGATCTCACATATTCTAAGGATCTGTTGAGATCTGCACTGCCCAGAGTCTCAGGTGTGTTGTGATGTGATCACAACTCGGATGCGTTGACGTGTCGGATCACCTGGACCGGGCATCACTGGCTCAGCTCATACGCTGCAGCACGTGTTAGTTACACTGATAGAGTGATTTAGGACAATCGGTAGCTACTTACAACTGATCCTCGGACTTACTTAGTGATCTGTGATGGTAGTTAACTGTACTGCATCTAGTGGCGGTCTCAGGTACTTAAGAACACCACAAAGTACGTAGATCACTTCAGTTTTGTGTCAACCAAACTGAAGTGAGTATTTACACTATGATATCTTATCTCACAGTACTGAGGACGCGTTGTAGCTATTGTCTGATAGGTACATTATTTATATCAGTTTTGTGTCAACCAAACTGAACTATTGTCTGATAGATCTGCCTGCGATCTTATCATCTGCTGCTATCTAATCACACATACTGCGTCTATTTTCAACAGGATCTAATAGTAATTAGATCACCAATGTATATACATAGGAACAAGTGATCAAATACAGTCAGAAATTGTTCTAGAAGGAATATAACCGAGATCAAAAGTTCTGATCTTCAGTGCTGGGATAAGGTATGGGATGGTACAGAGATAAGGGTGCATTATCTGTGGAATATTGTTGTTGGGTGTGAGAGGAGGATGGGGTGCAATATGAACTGGAAGATGCAAGCATGTTTGGAAGATGTGCAGAGGGATGGAGATTCTGATCTGGAAATGATGATAAGATCTAATTGCCATCTACTCTTGATTGCTCCTCAGGGTGCATTACTTCATTGTCCTTCTGAGAGCAAGTCAATCTGTTAAATAGTCCAGAATATCTTGAATTGATCTGAAGATCGGGGGAAATATTGAAGTGATCTGAGATCCAAGATAACAGTTCTGAGTTGGTGCCCTTATTGGATATGTTGAGAGCTTTTGCGAGTGCTGTAAGGAAGATTCTGGCTGGCCATGGAATCACATGCAAAAGTGTGACACAACATGACATGAGACTGACACCTCAGCTCCCTTTCATCCCTTGCCACCTCCCTCTCATTCCAGGCTGTCCACCAACCGCACACCACAAGCCACCTTGTGTGTGACATCAAGACCTTGATTGCATCACCCAGCCCTCACCACTGACCACACGTGCATGCCACACCTCTGCACACTAGATGCTTTTGTGTCCCAAGTCTTTCATCATGGCCTCAACCACCTTGCCCAATCTTGATTCCCTTTGATACCTCTCTTTCTTTCATGCCTTTCATCTCTAGTACCTTCTCTCCTGTATATAAACTGCTTAGCTGCAGAGTTCCAGTAGACAAAGAATAGGACCCCTCTTTGCAACCCACTCCTCTCTGCCTGCAAAAACAAGAAGCATCACCAGTTGCCCAGACCACTTGCTCTACTCTCTCCCCCTCTCCTCTCTCTTACCTTGGACTGGTCAGCCTTACAATCTCACATGCACGTCCTCAGACTCACTACAGCACATGGAGGTCATCCTTCTTGTAGGATGACAGCCAGCCAATGAACACTCTATGATGGGCTTGATATTCCAGACGATGCTCATGTTCTGCATTTTGGGCTTGTTTCTCTTTGGCAGCCTTTTCCTTTTGTAGCTGCTCCTCATCCTCTTGATCAAATTTAGATTGGAGGTCCCTAGGTGTAACAAAGCATGCTTTGATCTTTTTAGATCCATGCTCTTTTGATTTCTGACTATTTTTGAGTTGTTCCTTGACCATATCAAGCTCTTTGTGCAATGGGCATTGGCTGAGAGAATTTCACTAAGGGCCTGACCCAGAGCATCCTGAGTGGCAAGGAGCTGCTGCTGGACAGAGCGCAGCTCTGATAAGTGTTCATCTGGGGAGAGTGCAAGAACCTCTTCAAGCAAGATGATCTGTGGATGTCTTGATGCAATAAGATTGTGATGTGCCATTTTGGAGTGTGTCCTGTTGACTGCTTTGGATTCCAAATCTGCCAGGGCACACATAAATCCTGACAATGGCTTGGCTGCAACATCAGTTTGATTGAATTCCAGATGCGCTTGATCTGCATTGGGATCAGGATCAGAACCCAGATCAAGACTGGGATCAGGGCTGGAAGATCTGGAACTGGCATCAGATTGTGATGGGACCCAGTCATCATCGGACAGATCAATGGGATCTGATGATGGGACATATGTTGGAAATGAATCAGGGAGATGTGTGATCATAGATGAGGCTTGGCTTGGTGCAAAATCCTCAGGACCAAAGACAGAACGGTTGACTGGATAGAGACCAGCCTTCTTGAAGGTGCTCTTGATTAACCTTTCAGTGAATACCTCCTGTGTAGCATTCATATACATTGATATCACTGAATGGGGATCAATCTGGATGCCCTTGATCACACTTGCACTGCAAATCTCCTGCCATTTATGATCAACTGAGGCAAAGATAAGGACATCAAGGGGCTGAGTCCTATGTGTTGTCTTTGATGGAAAGTACAGTGTGTGGATCTCAAATGTGGATCTTGATGTCTTGATCATCAAGAAACTTGTAGATTATGTGCTTAGCATCTATGTGTTCATGTGTGCTATGTCCATCCACAGCAAGGACAATCTGCTTTGTGCAATCCATGATGCATGCTGCTGCAAAGGGGATACAGACCTCCTGGAGCCACTGTTGATAGTTCTCTGCATTGGTCCATCCAGCATCTGAGAAATAGAGGCTTGAGTGGTTATCTAATCAGCAATCACAAGAGGCAGATCCAATGCAGAGTGCACACCTTCCCCATTCCTCATTGCTTAGATTGTGCAGATCTGGGGTAGAGCCTGATTGTAGACAGAATGATGGCGGAACAACTGCCCCAGCAGCTGAGACACATTCTAGGATAGTTACCAGCTCAAGGTTATCACTCTTCATGATGAGTTTGGTGCACAGCAATCTTGGAAAGCAGTACTTCCTTCCAGTACTCTTCCAACCCCCACCCATCTGGATACCCTTCTCATCCATGTTCCAGATGTGTTTGGGAGGAATCCCATCAAACTCTGCATGGAGGTTATCTAGCTGCATGATTTATGACCACAGGATTGAAGTGCTTTGTGTGTTTGGGGTCAAGCTTTGAGGGCTTTGCTAGAGATAGATCTTGATGTCTTGCCAAGAACTTCCTGAGCCATGTTTTCCCAACTGTCTTGCCAGAGATGACAGTTGTGTGCTGAATGTCTGCTTTGGATAATGGAATCCCCATTGAACCATGCTGAGCTGCCCATTGTGCAAGCACTTTCTCCTGATCTGGAGCAAGCTTTTGTCTTTTGGCAGCACTAACACTCAGGGTTTGATGGCAACCTTTGGCCCAATCTGTAAGGGTTGACAATGTGATCTACAGCACTTGTTTGATGAGGCAGAATGGGCAGATCTTAGATTTACTCACTCCTGATGCTCTGGTGGCCAAATAGAATGAAACATATCTACCAGCACTGAGATCATCTATAATCTCTTGGATTTGGCCCTCATGCCTTGTTTTATTGTCTTGTTGGTATGCAGACCTCTTTCTCTGAGCAGGCACATGGTAATCAACAAAATGACATGACATGATGTGATACACTAAATTCTGTGTGCACTAGGCCTCTGGAGTGCTAGAGCCATTGTGTGTGATAAGATTTACTGCTAATTACCCTTTTTGGCCTAATTGACCATTGAGTGGTGTGTGACTCATGACCAACTAAGAGCTCCAACTCAGACTAAGAGCTCCAACAAGGCATCAGCTGGCAAGCATGACAAACAGCCATTTTGAGATTTTGAAACACAACACAATTTTCATCAAAAAAAATTATTGTGTATGTAGATAAAAGGTACTCTATACTGTATGCAAAGTATTGTAGTGGTTGAGTAAGAGCTACATGAGAAATTGATGGTGTCTGAAGATGGGTGCTGTCCGAAGATGGGCACAGGGATAGTAGCCCTTTCACTTGTGAATCGCCACCACCCACTTACCCCCCCTAGGTTTGTGCCCAGCCCAGATTCAGGCTATGAGCTGGGCCAAGCCAGGCTGAAATAGGCCAGGCCGAGCCAGGCCAAAGTGACAGCTTTGTGATGGCTTTGGCCTGGCCTATGATCTGAAAAGCCAAAGCTGGGCCATCAAGCCATGGCTTTGACCTTTTTTGGGGGGTAATCATCAAACTCTAATTTATCAACTTTGCATGGACACACTGTCATTTCCTGTCAATTTTCATTGTCATAGCTGCATCATTTTTCATTGTTGTATCTGCACTTCCCTCTCAACCTTCCCTTTTGCTCAAGTACATGTACAATGTAAGTCATTGTGGCCTATATGTCAATGTGCCCAATGCTCATCTTTGCACTGTCAAC
>JAGFNK010000652.1:0-27513 GCA_025769875.1 Russula earlei | reverse complement strand
ATTAATTTAAAAGCACTTCTTGTTCCGCCGAAATCGGCGAGGCGACGGCTGATATCGAGAAACTCTCCTTCCCCCCCCCAATGTTCGCTAGTTGAGCAAGCAGTTCCACCCCGACATAAACGACGACCCGCTTGCACGGGAGAAATTCCTCGTGTTCAGCGAGGCGTACGCAGTCCTCGGAGACGACAGGAAACGGTGAGCCCCCCCCCCCCCTTGTTGCTCCGCTCTTCCGGATCTGGCTCACGCGAGAGCGGTTCAAGACGGTCGTACGACCGTTCTCTCGCCGCATCGAGCGGCGGCGGCCCCCACCATCACTATCAACCGCCCCCTCCATACTCTCATTACGCGACGGCGAACGACGCGCGACGCCGGAGCGCGAACTATGCCTGGGAGCGCCGCCGCCGTCCTCCTCCAGGCTCGAACCTACACGCCCACCACCCGTCCCACCCCCATCACCATCACCAACATCAACCGCGTTCGCGGCCGTTCGAGTCGAGCGATCCACATGCTCGCCGAACGGCGGCTGGCCATACGTCAAACTACCGCCCTCCACGTACGGGTTGGAAGGAGACCGAGTTGGACCGCGTCAATCGCGTCTCTGGGCTCGGGAGGGCAGTGCAGCTTATCGGACTCTTCATGGCCGTCGCCGTCGTCGGCACTTTGGGGAAGAGTTGAGCCTCAAAAGCACAGGAGCTATTTTTTTTATCCCCGTTTCGTTCACACACGTGGTCAACTAGAAGCATCGTTCAGTTGTAGGCAGTTCTTATCTATTGTTAATTTAGCTCGACTGCTGTCCCTAGCGTGTCTTGCCTCTGCCTCTGCTTCTCCCTCTCCCTCTCCCGCGCCAACCTGCCTTTACCGCGCGCAAGGTTAACCTCGGTCCAAGCCTTCTTCGCCTCAGCGAGTACGCCGAGCTTCCCGTCATACGTTTGCTCAAACTGTCTGATCTCCTGGGACAACGCCGCGGGCCGCTCAGACAGAACACGTCGCACGCCGGCGAAAAACGTGTCGAGTACGGCGAGGTTGTGCAACGCGAGGAGCGTGTGGGCAGACATTTCGTGCGTGTGAAGCAGATGGTGCACGTATGCGCGCGTGTAAGGCACAGGCGCATGCAGCGGGGGGGCTTCGTCCACCCTACTATGTTTCAGGGGCTCGCTTGGCCGCGAGGGAGCACAAGCCATGCAGGTGCACGGGGGTCGCTCATCAAGTTGATCAGCAGTGCAGCTTCGCAAGGCATCGGCGAAGGGTGAAAAGTCGTGTGAATAACGCTCGTCGTAAAAGTTATGTCCAATCTCGCGGGGTGCTGGGCCGGATATATCCGCGGGAGCTGGGAAAACGAAATCGAGAGCCACGCCAACGTCCGCGGCACGTTGTGCCCAGTGAGCGTCAAAGAGATCGATCCCGATGTCCCGGATGAGCGCGAGGATCTCATGGGGGGAGCCCGCAGAGTGCACAACGCGTGGCTTGGTCGCGGGGAGAGGCTCGAGCGAGGTTCGGATCAAAGAGATAATCTGCGCGGTGACAGAAGGCGCAGGTGGAACGGAGAATGGATCGATTCCTGCCCCGAGACCCCCCGTTGGCGCAGGACGAGGAGCATCCGGGGAAAGAGACTTGCGCAAGGGCGCGAGGTCAAAGGTGTAGCCCGCCACGCCTTGATCGAGGTTGTTCAGAGGCCGGATCGCTTCCGCTTCCTTATCGAAAAGAGGCTCCAGCAAGGACCGGGAGAACGCCTGCCTCGCCTTGGGGGCGATGCCGCCGGCCATATGAACGAGCACGTTTAGAAGATGGGACGCGGCGCCGGCGGAAACGTGTCGGCCTGGGAGAGGTCGAAGGAGGTTTGCCAACCAGGATGCGGAGCGCTCGATGCTCTTTGTTATCCGCTTTTGTGAGTGTGGGCCGGATGTAAGAGGGACATCGGAAAGGGCGACGAGAACATCCGGCTGCGCGGACAGGGTATAATCCCTCCATTCGTTTGGCGTTACCTGCGGGGAAGATGAGCCGCGCGAAGAAAAGGAGGTGACATTAAGGAGCACGGTTGGACCTTGCGTACGCCGCGCAAACAGAGCGCGGAGACAAAGTCATTGCCATTCGGGGGCATGTCTCTATCGTCCGCGGGGTCCCTCAGCGACATGGTGAGTACGTGTCGATTTGGGCGAAGACCGAGGCATGCGTGGGACGGATATGGGCCGGGATGAAGGGTGGGAAGTGGGGGAGAAAGTTCCAGGCTGCCAGTTTGGCAGGGCACAGGCAGATTGAGATGACCTGGTCTCCGAGCGTAGTGGTGAGGCACACACACTCACAAGGACTCAAAGGGCACGTGTATCCAGCGGACAGCGTCTGAAACCCTGACGTGATCGCTGGAAAGTTGTGGAACGACGCCTCGAGAGGTGGAGGTGATCAGGCCGGGCGTCTGGAGGTCGATGGAGATATCCTCCGCCAGTCGGCAGAGTGTTACGGTGCCCAATCTCGGGGAAAAGGTGGCGGGCGTGGATTGAATGTGAAACCGAAGAGCGGAGAGGTGGTGGTTAAGGGACATGTAAAGGCTAGAGATGTGCCTCGTTGGGGGTGCCTTTGCGGTTGCAGCGCTACGGCCGGCTTAAGCTCATTCCATCCCGAATTTCTCTCTCTCTTTTTTTTTCCATCAGCACATTCTCCTGACCATGGTCAAATTTGACCCCTCATTCTCCCACCTGGCGCCAGGGACGCGATTGAACGATCAGAAGTGTGAAGGAACCCGTTTGATTTTTCTGGAATCCTCCTCTCCTCACCAACATGAGCAGAGCAACGAATGCGCGCGCGCACATGCGCAACCAAAATAGTCACCGGTGTACAATCGTCCCCTCCACATCCTTTCCCACCGCAGCCAAAGCGCCCCGCCGATGCCGACGCCAAGGAAGCCGGCCTTCCTGGCCAGTTTACCATTTGTTGCCAGCTGCCTTTTTTTTTTTTTTTTTTCAATGGTCTGCTCGATCTTGTCGACCGAAAAAAAACAGCTTCTCGTTGGTAAAAGTTGAGGACGACCCCTTTTCCGAAGTGTGCCATCCGGCCTCGATTCGCCAATTTATTACTACTCCGTGCTCACGGGAACACGGGAACGCAAAACCGACGTTTCGGGGTTTTGCTTTTTTTTGCAGGACGGAACGTTGGTTTCTGATCTGATCTTGATGCCGCCTTCCCTTTCGGGGGGGGGAGGGGTGGGGGACGCGTGCTGGCACGTTTCATTCTCTCGTTCTCCGGGACGCGGGCATGTACACTTCTTCGTGAATCAGCCATGCGCCGACCATATGCCGCACAAACGACAAGCATACCGGTCAGCCGCCCACAAAGCCCAAGGCGTGACAGAGGTGACTGTACGCCAGATCGAGGACGAGACCAGACGGGCGGACGTCGCTCGGCGCCGCGCGCGTCCCGGCTTTTGACTTTTTTGACTTGACCTGCTGACTGACATCTGACCTGACCCCACACCCCGCAATCTCCAAGGACGCACGCACGCCCCAGACGCCCGCGCGGCGAGCCGCTACCGGGCCACCTCGGAGACGGCCCGGACGGACTTGGAACGTGTGTGCTTTTGTGCTCTGCGCGCCGAGCGATCCCTAACAGGGTTTAGCGGACACGGACAGGACGGTGGCGCGTGGGGCGTGTGGCGCTCCCGGTGGTCCACCGTGGCCGTGTAGAGGTACAATTGATTGCTACGTCACTCGCGCGTCGCATTCGATGCCCGCTGTCCCGTTTTATCCATCCCCACCTATCTATCTGTCCCATCATCTATCCGAGTCCCTGCCCGCTGGCCGCTGGCCGCGGAGGAGGAAGTAATGAGAAAAGACAAAGACTGTAGCAGGATGGCGTCATCGGTCAATCTTTTTCCTACTTTATTTTTATGCCAGTCCCTGCGGTTTTACGGCACTTTACAGCAGAGGGAGGTTTTAAAGAGGGTTCCTTGCCATTGAAGCTCGCACTCTCTCGTCATGATGCTCAATATCCTTCATTCCGAGTTTTCTCCGATCAGCAGAGTCGCTTCAACATGACGTGACATGGGTACTCATTGACCGATTACGATGACCGAACGTCGTCTTCTCTGCCCCACTAGTACTGCAGCTATCTGTCCATCAGTGGCTGCATATCCTTGACTTGATTTTGCTCCTTTGGTACTTTACGCACGCCATTCCACGGCCGTCATATGACACACCGTATGCTTGCGTATCATATCGCATCATGTGAGTGTAAGATACGGCCTTGCCGCATCAAGGCATAGTGTGTTGGGTCTGTGTGTCCGTATCAACTAAGATTCTCCCTGTGAGCTCGCCACACTTGGCGTGTCCTCATCCATGGACTCGGGCTCGTCCCCCCCGCCGTCAGATTCGGCCCGGCTATCTTCGACGATGCTGACTTGATCATCCGGTGCTTGCGCCGCTGCGAACCTTGATAGCACATTGCCACCGCCACCGCCACCGCCAGGTCCACTACTCGCGGTGCCGGCAGCACTTGCCTTCTTGGCAGCTGCCCATGCGTGGGCCATTTGTAGGAACTTGAACGAGGTCGGGTTTGTCTCGCTCGTCATCTGCAAATATGTAGTCGTAATCTGATGCCGCGCCGCAGTTTGAGTCAGCTCGTCGCTCCAAGAACGCCTCGTGATGCGAAGTAACGCGTACCTTCCACAAGTTGCCCGGTCTCCTCGTCGACGTAGCGTCGCTTGCCCTGCACGGGCATCATACCGTCCACCCTGGCGACGTCATCCGCCGTACCGCGCTGCTCCTCGAAGGATTTCCATACTTGCAACAAAGCGACTCGCTGCCGGCCGAGCACCGGGGAATTTGTGACAAGTCGTGATTTCTTTGTCATCTTTCCTTTCCTTCGGAAGAAGATAAGTCCTGCTTACCTCGTTCTTCAGATCTTTGCTCTTGAGGTCCTGGTAGCCCTTCTGGAACACTTGACGCGCCAGTTCCAGGTCGCCTTCAACCGTCTTTGGCTCCCTTTCCTCGTCTCCCTCGTCCCCTTCCTCGTCCTCATCCTCGCGTTCGTCTCGAGGAAGCTGAATTGGCTCCGCCTCGAACGTCGCATACGCGACCCAGACTTTCCAGTGCCCGCTTGCCGCCGCGAGTCGCTCGTACAATGCGCGGGCCCTGCCGCGCTCGCCCTCCTCGACCTCAAAATCGATGTATGCCTTCCAGAGGAGCTCCGGCATCGAGAGCGGGCTCTGAGATACGCCAAGTTCAAAAATGCCGCGCGCGCGGTCGTAGTCCGCAAGCTGGGTCTCGAGTTCCGCGTACTTGATCCAAGCTGCGGAATTTGTGGGGTCGAACTGCGGACGAAGGGCATGGTGCGTCAGTTGACCCAAAACACCACGACACGGCGCAAAGGGTAGTGTACCGTACCGCGATGTACTTTTCGTAGAGTTTTCGAACACGATCAAATTCTCGGAGCTGGAAAGGAAAGCAGGTGGATCAGTGTCACGAGATAAAGCATGAGACAAGCGCGCCCCGTACATCGAATTCCAGTTGGATGTAACCCTTGAATAAAGCTTCCTTGGGGCACGTTCCAATGGCCGTGCCAAGAACTTTCCGCGCTGCAGCCAAGTCCAGTTGTCGGACTTCAAATCGCGCGTACAATAACCACAACTTGGCAATGTAAATTGCTTGTGTGGAACAAGACGTAGAGCAGTCTGGTAAATTTCTCTCGTCCGAGAAAAATCCTAGACGTGGCATCAGCCACAACGAAGTGGGAGAGGTAAACCGACAACAGACCTTGGTCTCAATTTCCTCGAATAATGCGTAATCGAACCATAAGAAGATGTACCGTCGCCAGTGACGCTTCTCGTTCCCTGGAGGCACTTGAGCAACTGCCCGCTCGTACACTTCACGTACGCGAGCTACAGCCTGTTCTTCCTCCGCAGTGGTGCCCTCTTCTCGTAATTGTTTGTAGGCACCCCTCTTCGAGACGAGCGTAATCGAACCAGACATCGTAATTCCGGCCGTCATGCGAAAGCTCTTCCTCGTATTGAATTCGGCGCTTGCCAAGCACAGTAGACTCTAGAGTTGTACGCGTGCCATGTTGTTTTTCAAATTTTGTGTAGGTTGCATACAGGTTAGCCGATTTCGAGCGTGGGAGGCGCTCCAATGCGAACTTGGAACACGCGCTCAGAGAGAAGAGACAACGTGCAAGGGTGAAAACCAGAGCCTACCTTGTATATCACCCTCGCACGCTCATATTCTTTCAAGCGAGTCTCCATCTTGGCAAAGGCACCAAACACTGCCTGGGCTTTGTCGATCTGCTCCTCCTCGTCTCCGAAAAACTCTAGTGCGGTCTGGAACACGTCGCGCGCCTTATCAACCTTGCCACGTTCCTCCTCAAACTTGCCCCATTTGACCCACACACGAGGCTCCGGGCGGACAGCGACCCAGCGTTCGTAAATAGCGCTTGCACGATCGAGTTCGTTGTAACGAGTCTCAAGCTTGATGTAGGCTTGCCACGCCCTGTCATCGGGCTCCCATGCCATCCATCGCTCAAAGACTTGCCGTGCACCAGCAATATTTTGAAGAAGCTCTTCTAGGTAAACGTATTTGTACCAGAGCTGGTCCACGCGGGGGAGGAGAGTGACAAGCGCGATCGAAAGGTTGCGCGCGTGTTGAACATTGCGGGACTTGAGTTCTGTTTCGGTGTAAGTGAGCCAGAGGGGCACACTCCGAGTGTCGACATCAAGTGCACGTTCAAAGACTGAGCGAGCACGCGCAAACTCGTTCTGTGAGGCCTCCCAGCTAGCGTACTGTATCCACTCTTTTCTACGACTGGTAAGGCGTATGTAGGATGGAGAAGGAAAGAACACGTACATGCTACCTCGAGTGCGACGGATGCGCTCCTCGAACTCTTTACGTTTACGACCACGATATTCAACAAGTTCTTCAAAGTCTTCGACGCGTTGTCGGGGTGCACGAAACTGGGACTCTTGTCTTTCTTGAGCCTAGAGATAGGGGTGAGGGACGACGGAGTGATGAGCGACGGAGTGTTCGTACTTCTCTGAGTAGTTGCTCTGCGGTGATCTAAGGAAGCGATGAGTAGGAAAGAGATGAGAGACGAGAAACGGACTTGGATGGCAGCAGGTGCCCTGTTTTGACACTGTGGAGCGGATTAAAGGGGGTTAAGGGACGATCGATGGACGAGCGCACCGAGGAACGCGACCCTCCTGCATCCTTGTTGTCTTGTCTGCAACGCAGTAGAAAACACACCGGACGCCACGACCGGCTCACCGTCCGAAGCGCCGTACTTTTGCTCCGGAAAGTTGTGAGAACGTATTTCCGTGTTGGGGGTGAGGGACTAATGCTGTTGTGTTGTCTCTTGTTTGGTCCCTCACAGGTATTTAGACCAACGTGCGCTCCCAATCAACTGATTCCTCCAACCAGACTGCCGCCCTTGCTGATGTGTTTTATCTGTCACTGCAACAGCCTTAGCCAGTCCGTCTTCCAGTCCCAATAACAATCGCTCTCAGAGCGTTAGTGGACAAGTCGACCTGACTTTTGTCCCAGACGATCTATCTCTATCTGAACTCTCCACTTTCTTCAACAATGGTACGCTCTCCGTCACCCCTACTTCAAGCCCGCTTCTCTCCTCCCCCCCCCACTCACTTTCCCGTCGTTTAGGTTCTCATCAGCGACAAAAAATACGCCTGGTGTGTCTTCCCCCCTCCCTCTCTTCTATCTATTTCTTTGTTTGCTCATCGGTAATCACTGCACAGCGAAGCATGTATCAAAGGTCATCGCTCCTCTGCCTGCAAACACACAGATCGCCCTCTTTTTGAGATAAAGAAGAAGGGCCGCCCTATCACCCAATGCGAGCACTGTCGTGAGCTCCGAAAGACAAAACAAGTACACGTCAAGTGCATGTGCGAAGCCAAAGAGCACCCATCAGATAAGGAGCTCGTCCCTGTTCGCAAGAAAGGTGAGCCAGCCTATGCAGTCAATATCCCATGCAGGGGATTTGATCCGTAAGGGACTCCCCACAATTCCAGGCAATTTAGCGAGGGTTTTAGCGAGCGCCGCGTTTCCCGATGGATTGCCTCAAGTCCTTGGGGCGTCGGTTGCCACGCACTCGAACGACTCGTTTTCTCCTGTGGATCTCACAAGTGGGTATCTCGTTCCCCTTGCGATTCACGGAGCTCACCATCCATCAGCCTGCGTTTGCCGCTGTAAGGACGGTGCGGATTGCCACTGTTCCAGCGCCAAGAAACCCACCCGCTCGAAAGCCAAAGACGCTGGGCCGCCTCCACTCGTCTCGTCGTCGGGTGCTTTGAGTGCTCCCATTCCACTGAGCCTACATGCACTACGTCCCGTCCTTCCTCGCCCCGCTCCGCAGTCGTCCTTGCACGAACACGTCGCATTACAAGCCTATCCCCACGGTCACCGCTTCTCCCACGGATCCGCCTTTTTCAGCCCTTACGGTCGTGCTTACGAGGAGCATCACTATTCTTCCGAGGAAGGGCACGCTGATAGCCTTTCCGAGAATGGCATGGCGGCGCACCGATCAACAGATCTAATGGCGTGGTCCAGTGACAGTTCGGGGCATTCTTTTTCCCAGAAAACATTCCCACCTTCGTCTATGCCGGATTTTCAAGATGAGTTGGAACCGCCAGAGTTTCCAGCCGGGTTCCGGGGCTCGTGTACCTGCGGGAAAACGTGTGCGTGTTCGCCTTGCCTACAGCACCGAGGACCGGGTGCGTGGACCAGTCGAGAAGCTTGTTCCAATCCAGGTTCTTGTAATGGCTGCTTCCCTATTTCCGAGGTTCCTCCTCATCCTGCTCCGACACCGCCGACGACTCCGCAAGATGGCCGCCAGCAGTTTGAACCATTAGACGAGTGGTTCGAGAGTATTCAGATGATCCCCCCTTCCTTTGAAGACGTTTCCAAACAGGAAATGGTCGATTATCCCCTCCTTGACCTCCCCAAGATCGTCGAACCCATGCCGATAACGCTCGACAGCCTACCCGATGTGTTCCATGAGCCCACCAGCCAGTGCATATGCTCTCGTGATCAAAGAATGCGCTTCGGCGATTATTGCATGCGCTGTCAACGTCGCTGTGATGATCATGACCCGGCAGATCTACTAGCCACCTCCTTTGCCGGCGAACGCGCACGTTGCGTATCCTCAAATATCACCATGCTCGACGTGCCTCCCCCTCGCAGTAGAGCATCCTCCACCTCATCCGTCGCGAGTGACATTTCCAGTCTCTATCCACCCTCAATAGAGGACACCAATGGTACCACGACGGGATCGTTCCTTCCTCCTTCGATATCTCGCGTGCGCCGCCTGGCCTCGGACATTGCATCCCCTCTCGTGGGAAATGGTGTTGGGCCGGCTTATGCCTTGCCTTACCGCTCGTCCGCTCCGAACCTTGCGCATCCATCGTTGGACTCTTTTGACGCTTCTTATTCTGGCCCTATATCGGTGTTATTCTGACCATATCATCACTTCATTATTTCATCGTTCTTGTTTGTGTGCTACCTTGATTACTGGGGACAACAAGATGTTGGGCACACTTGGCCGTTCGTTGTATGATTACCACGTAGTTGCATCATAATACATGCATTCTGATCCTACTTCTAAGTCTGTCTCCACGCCGTCGGTACATCCCAACTAGTGGCTATCACCGAAATCTTTCAAGAATTAGATCTAGGGTGTTAAGTATTGGGGATGGACATCCCCCTAAACTCAACGACATCAATGCACGACATCAATACCAATGATCGTCTTGACGTGGCCGACAGTAGCTTTTGACTCTAGCATGTAGTAGTATGTGCTCGCTGTACGGAGAATTACGTGTCAGTCAGGGTTTTGGGGAGTGCAAGAGAGATGAGAAATGCCATTGTCAAGGGCATGGTATTCTGCATGTGTAGCGCAGAACTGGATTGTGTGCCAGCACAGAAACACCGAGTGCTGCTCTGGCAAGGATGGGGACGCCAGAGACTGGTGCGACGACTGGATATGCGCCTGGGCACCGCGCCAATTGACTCCCAACCAGAAATTGCTTCAAACGAGCGCCGAAGGTCGTTTTCGTGGCGTATCTGATTCGGGCGTGCCACCGTCATCGGAGGCCCAACACTTCGTGACTACGACGATATTACGCGCATCATTCGCGATTTGCGAGTTTGTGAACTCTTATTGCCGTCGTTGTACGTCCGGCCATAATCAACATCCGTATTCTGCATCGAAATGTCTTCCCTTCATTTTCGACTCCTTTCTGCTCACATTCGATGCATCGGACAATCCTCGGGCGCGGACCTCCATACAAATCGAATTGTTGCCGTCTTGGTCGCATGCGGAGTGCACCCAGCTCAGCGCTCAGCGGTCACCCCTCGCTGTTGAAGAGAACCAGAGCCAAAAACCAACGGAATACGAAAGATAGACTCGGGCTCGTCCTCGCTTTTCTTTTGCCACAGGCGTTGGACATGGTCTGCGAATGTACTGGTAATTACGGTACTGTACCCACATTTCCAGTAAAATTGGAGGATTATATTTACTAAATTGACAGAGACCCAGATTCGATGTACCTACAAGTCAAAAAGTCCACCCGAGGTCATACATAGCATGACGACGATCGATACCTGTCGCTGGTCTGATCTTGATCTTGAACATCTTCAGCACCCACCATTTCAATTGGAGATCCACCTTATTCAGCTCAAGCATACACTTTCCGCTACCACATTGGCTCCAGCTGGGACATGAATGGTTGACATCCAAAAGCCATGGAGACATCTGGTGGGAGTGAGAAATTGGTCCTCCTGACCAAGACCCCCAAGTGCTGGATGACAACTGGTTCTGTTCCACCCCTGTGAGGACCTTTGAGCCCAAAGGTGCATAGCTCTCAGAGCAGTGGGAAAGCCCTCAGCCTGTCATCACCTCAGCCATTTCACTCTCATCTGCCATCACTGCCATGCCCTTTCTCTCACCCATCATTGCCTCTGACATTCTGGTCCCACCTGCCATCATCTTTGCACCCTCAGCCTTCACACCTGCCATACCTGCCATACCTGCCTTGCTACCACCTCTGCCTTTCCATCATTATTGCCTGTTTTTCCCACTAAAGCAGTTGCCCCAATTGGACCAGTCCTGCCAGCTATCACTACTGCTCCACCCCCCACCACAGCCACCTCTCTCTTGGCCCCAGCCTGTCCTGCTGTCATCTCTGCCTTGTCCTTTGCCCCCTCCCTGCCTCTGTCTCACTCACTGTCCTAAGAACAGTCTCAGCACCAGCTGCACCAGCAGCCACAGTCAGTCTTGCTGCCATGCCAGTCAGAACCATTGCTGTCTCTGCTTTGTCCTTTTCTGCCACCATCTCAGTGCCCCCTGCACATCTCAGCCTCTTGCCACTTACAACTGCATCAGCCCTGCCTCCTGTGTTGCCTCTACCCCTGCTTGACCCACCACCTCTCACACCTGTGTCTATGGACTTGCACTCACCAACTATATCTTTTCTGCCACTCTTTGACTTGCTGCCACCACCTACCCCTTCTAACTCCACTATGCTATCATTTTTGCCACCCACTGCCACACTGCCTCACCCACCTGAAGAAGTTCATGAAGAATACTCAGAAGAACACCCCAAGAACAAAAGCATGCTGCCCCCTTAGAGAAACTGGAACAATTGCCACCACCAGAAGTTCATCAATGCCTAAGACTCACCACTACCTTAGGAAGCATGCAGCATGCAACTTTTTGTCTCACCTCCTCACCCACTTGTGCACCATTGTCCAAATGTGCCACCATCTTCTTTCAAGCTCACCCCTCAATGCTATAAAGCCAACACCACCACAGCTATGGCAACACAACAGCAGCAGCAGCATCTGGCCATACAACAATACACAATGATGCAGCAAAACACTACATTCCACAGGATCACACAAAGTACATCAAGTCATTAAACCTGCAAACTATGAATAAATGTGTATAAATCTTTAACTGGCTGTCCTTGCTCTTTTCCTACCAGCTCAGTAAGTTCCTCTTTCATGTCAAAGCCCTTCATGAAACTTATACCTCTGCCTTGCTTTGTTGAAAACTTCAAAAGTTGAAGGGCCTCTATAAGGCCAGGGCTAAATGAGTTTCTTCTAGCTGTTACTGTTTCTTTGCTAGATGAAAATCCCCTTTCATATGGAACTGAAGAGGCCTGTATTGAAAGTATATCCATTGCTAGCTTGAATAGTTTTGGGAATTGATGTGGGTTTTCTTACAACTATTTAAGTGTGATCCCTAAATTATAAAAAAAGGCTTACTGCCCAGAAAGCAAGATTATCAGCATTTCCTCTAGATAAAACACCAAGATACCTATCTACTTTAGTAGATAAGTTTTGTGTCTTAGAGTCTGCTTTCTGATCTTCATCAAGTTCAAGCAGTTCAAGGGCTCTTAGATGTCTTTCTAGCAATCTAGTAGCTTGAAATTGAGGTTGTTCACTTGGCTCTAGAATGTACATAATAACCCTCAAGCTAAAGTGCTTGATCATAAACAAACATAATGTAGAAAAAAGTAAAATAAAAAATGTACACCTTCAAGAGGAGTCAATCTTGCTGTCTCTGTAGAGAAAGAGCCTTGTTTTCTAAATCACTGTAACTTAAATCTTGGGTTTAGAACTAAAAAACATACATTAAAATAAGGCCACTAACTGATAGATAATTTTAAAGCTGGAATATTAGCAATTTTCTGTTGATATTCTTCTAGCTTGTCTACATCTTCAATAATATAATTTAACCTCTTCATGTTCATTTTGATGCCATTTAAGTTTTGAGTAAAAGGAGACTTCTAAACTCCTTAGCCTCCACAATACTGATAGGCTATAAATAAGCATTATCAACAAGACAAAAATAAAATAATACACACCAGATCTGTAGTAATGATCAACTCTGCAATGACATAAGTAAAGAGTTCCTGAGTAAACTTTTGTCTTTGCTGAGTTTGAGACTCAATATTTGTGCCTTGAAAGGCTGAAATTGCCTCTAAAGCATCCTTGGCCCTAACTGTAAGCTGAAGTCTCTCATACTCAGAAATTCAGTCCTGCATATAATATATATACAGATGCCTCTACAGTGACCCAAAAAACCATTCAAATGTTTTGTACATTTTCATTGTATTAACCATATCTAGAGAACCACTGCAGCTGATAACATGTTAGTGGGCTTGTTTTAAAGCTCTACATCATAGCTTTGTAATGAAATACTATATATACTATGAACATAATTATGTAAGAAGATATAAGGTATTTCTTCCAGTGTATCCATTTGAACAGTTTTTTTGCCTTGGTATCTAAATAGGGTATATGCCAAAAATTAGTAGTTTGTGTATCCTCCATTTGCTTTGAACACCTCTTCCACCCTCCTAGGCATACTTTCTATCAAATTCTGCACAACAGTTTGATCAATAGCCTCCCATTCCAGCTGTGTGCACTCCCAAAGTTCATTGATTCCCTTAGGGGGTATTGGATAAGCTGCAAGCTTCTTTTTGAGATGAGCCCAAAGATGCTCAATAGGATTGAGGTCTGGGGATTGAGCTGGCCAGTCCATGACCTGAATTCTGTGGTCTTGGAACCAAGATGTGGCAAGCCTGCTCTTGTGGATAGAGGCATTGTCCTGTTGAAAGAGGGTATCTTTGCATTTCTTCTTGAAATACTTGATAGATGCAAGTAGTTCATCCTCCAAAATGCTGCAATAAAGTTCAGCATCCATCTTTCCATCAATCTTTGCTGCATGCCCAACTCCTTCCCAAGACATGCAGCCCCACAACATCAAGGAACCTCCTCCATGTTTGACTGTTGGCTGAACAAGGCATTCAGAAAGGTGCTCTCCTCTTTTTTTCCAAGCCCATTTCTTGCCATCTGAGCCCATACGATTGATTTTGGTCTCATCTGACCAAATTACCCTCTTCCAGTCCTCCACAGTCCAGTATAGGTACTTTTCTGCAAAGTCCTTTCTGGCCCTATAGTGACTTGGTTTAAGGTAAGGCCTCTTCTTCTTTGTAACTGCCTTCAAGCCTGCCTTGTTAAGGTAGTTTCGAATGGTCTGATTGGAGATAGTGGACTCTTTGATGACCTCCAACCTTCTAGCAACCTGAGGAGCAGTATCTGCTTCTCCAGAGCTAAGAAGGCGTGTGGCAAAGTGGATGTCAAGGTTAGAGAGCTTGGAAGGACGACCTCCAGAGGACTTTGGAAGGTCAGGAAGGTATTTCTGGCGAATGTTGGTGATTGAACCAATGCTTCTGTGTGCTGCCTTGGCAATGTTATGAACTGAATGGTTGGCCTGGAGAAGGGAGATGATGTAGTTGACTTCATGAGGAAGAAGAGACTTCATGATATTGTTGGTGAAGAAGAAGCAGCGGTTTTGGCTTATTTGCACATGGTTTGAGTTTATTATAGGTCACATGACCTCCATGTTCGATTTTAGCCCTCTGGGGAAAGAATATGAATCTTAATCTGAGAAATAATGAATTCACTTACCAAGGCCAAAAAACTGTTCAAATGGGTACACCAGCAAACATACCTTATATATTCCTAAATAATTATGCTTATGCTGTATAAAGTATACCGTTACAAAGCTATGATGTAGAGCTTGAAAACAAACCTAGTTACATGTTATTAGCTGCAGTGGTTCTCTAGATATGGTCAATACAATGAAAATGTACAAAACATTTGAACGGTTTTTTGGGTCACTGTATAAGGTTGTTACAGTCAATTTACCATAGCCCTGAACTGTATGTGCCATTACTTTGATCAAAAGATTTAGCAAACCATTAATTTCATCTGATCCCTTATAAGCAGAATGTACATTATCTTTTGTCATCATCTTTCTCAAAGAGAGAAAGAGTATAAGCAGCAAGATTGGCCTTTCTGCTGCCTGCTGGCCCTGTTCAGATTTCTGCCTGCTGCTGTCTATGACAAGATGGCATAGATGGTACAATAGCATCCTCAGTGTCTGAGAAGAGGGAGGATGTATTGAGGTTGAAGTCTTCATCATCCACAGCAGCATTGGGAAGAAATATTCTGTTCATAGTTGAACAAAATTTAGTTTTTGTTGATTATATAAAGGAATATACATATATGTTGCCTAGCATATATCTAAGATCTATGTTTCAGAGCTAATGAAAGGATCATCAACACCAGATCCTGGAGCTTGATTGAGCTATAATGTGCTGCCACTAGCTGTGATCACATCTGGGTCAAATGTAACATAAGGATGTCTTGGAGTTGACAAGGCCGACACAGCTGTTGTTGTGGCTGCTATTGGTATAACCACATATGTAAGTGCTGATAATACCACACAAATTGAAAGCCACATACTTTGAACAAAGAAGGTTGGTTGGAGCATACCACCAGGCAGATGGACATCTTCAATTTCCTGGTTCTGACCCTGGGTTGCACAAGCCCACTTTGTTGACCTTTTCTTAGGTGATGGAGTCACAGGGTTCTGTCTCTTTTCCCTAGCCATTCTAAAAGAGCTTGAGGATGTTGCCAAGATGGCAAAGGAGCTGTAACGGCGTCGCGGCCATTAGAGCGTTAGCTCAAGGTTCAGTGGGGCCAAGTCCCTGTGACTTGGTTCAAGGGTTCAGTGGGGCCGGCTCAAGAAGACCGGTTCAATGGTTTTAGCGTCTCAAGGCTGAGTCAGACAATGACTCAGTCCGCAGACAGAGTTGATCTCCTGGTTTCACAGAAGAGGAGGACGATGAAAGAGAGGCAGAGGAGGAAGAGGAACACAAGGGTTCCTTGAGGTGTGCTTAGGTCAAGCAAGGTGTAGGCCAGCACAAGCAGAGTTTGTGATTGAGAGAGGGTACAGGGCAAGGGATGCGACAGGAAATGGGACAAAGCTAAGCTTGGGGCATTCCCCAGCTTCTACAGGCGCTTAAATACTGTATGTAGCGAGGCTGTACAGTACTATAAGCAGAACAATAGATAAAGGTGAGCCAATAGCAAAGGTAACTCAACAATAGGTGAAACACAATAGGTGAAACACAATACATGAAACAGTAAGGGACCATCGACATCAAGGGATGAAACGGTAACCAAGAGAAAGAGGGTGGTAAAGGGGGAACAATAACAAGAGAGTAATGGGCGAACCGACAAGGGGGTAAATCACAACAGGAGCACTGAGGATCATTGATGATGGCCCATGAGACAAGAGTTATGTATGACTGAAGTCATGCTGTGCAGCAGCTTGCTAAGGGCTTACACATCTCTGCACATTGAATGCTGGCCATCACATGTCAGGTCCACACACCATCTCCTCACTGTGCAATGCCACCTCTATATGACTCTGTCTCCACCTATTTCTGCTGCATGCTGAGGCAAAATGGCTGCATTTTCTGTGCACAACCAGGCCATTGCTACTGGATCACTGAAGAGTACTGGCACACTGGCTGCATCATCATTATCAAGCTGACAACTGTTCTGGCCTTCAGGCTTCTTTGGCTTCACAACATAGGCTCTGGTCTTGGTGCACTCTACCTCAAGTGACTTTCCATGGACTATGGCAAGGAGCAGCAGCAGCTGCTCCCTTGCCACAGCCAATGCAATCAATATGCAGCAATGCCTCATCTAACACTTGCATGCAGCCAACACCAATTGTTACAGTACTGTAGTGTGTCTAAGGATGTATGGGTGAGTAAGAGTGTGACTGTTGGACCAAGGAAGTGAATGTCAACCTAGTTCTTGATAAAACTCAAGACAAGAGTACTAAGTGGAGACCTGATTGATGGCTGCCATCACCTGTCCATCCAAGACAGGGATCTAGAGGCTAAATGAAGGGTGAGAAGGAAAAGAGGCAAGACAAAATGAGGGCATGAGAAGCCTGGTGGTGGTGAGGGTTTCAAAGTGAGTTGAGCAGCAGCTTGGACTCCTCAAACATGAAAAAGAGAGAAGAGGCAAAGGGAGTTCAATAAGAAGTTTTTGATGAAGCTGAGCAGAGGCTTTTAAGACATAGGCAGTCAGAATAAGGAGGGACACAACACGCACAGATTCATGGAGATGGGGCAAGGTGTGTACAGAAAGTATAAGGTGAGACTTCATCAGTGGAGTGGAGTGATTGAAAGTGGGCAGTAGTAGCATATCATAAGGTAAAGGAGAACAAAGGTAACTGTAAAGTGAAAGAGAATCAAAGGTGATTGTTGTAAAGAGAAGACAGGCAGGTAAAGGGGAAATCAGAACAGGTATCATACCTCATAATCTGAAACATCAAATCCTTCTACTACTGCTCTAGGAAAACAGGAACAAGATGATGGAAGGGGATGGCATAAGGTGTCCAGTGATGGTGGCAATGGTGACTAAGGTGTGTGCAAGATGGACAGGAGGAGGTGTGGGGCTCAAGCTGAGATGGATGATTTGACTGTGAAAGAAATGGCAAAAGGAGGTGGAAAGGTGGTGAAAGGTGATGGTACAATGAAGTCCTGCTTGAAAAGGCAACAGACAGGAGTGATAACATGGGTGGTGGAGGATGAAAGAAAAACAAGGTGGGAGTAAGCAAGGAAGCAGAGGATGGATGTGTCACATGTCTAGATTGTTGGAGAGGATGAAAGGTAGGGAAGGCTGGTTGAGATTGGGAGTGAGATGTGATGAAAGGCATGGGTAGGTGAGTAATAGCAACAGGCAAATGAGAGGCAGGAAGAGAAAGGCATAAGGTGATCAGGAGGTGCAATGAAAGGGAAACTGAGAGTTGAAAGGATGGCCAGGCCACAGAGCATGAGGTGACAGTTTGCAGTGTTGGTCAATGGATGAGGCAGTGTTGGCAGGAGGCAGTTGTCAAGGGAGTGGGAGAAAGAGGAATGGCAGACAGATGAGGAGGAAAAGACAAAAAGAGAAGGAGATAATGAGTGGGAGAAGAGACTTGTCAGATACAATGCATGTGCATTCATTTATGTGAGGATTGAATTGGCATTGGACAATACCCCCATGACTCATGTGATTCTGCAACCAGTAGGAATCTGCATTACAGTACTGTATCAACATATCTATTTATCTGATTTCCAGTATTGTGCTTGCATTGCTTTAGTATACTTGGCAGGATATAGATGAAAATTTGAATTGATCATAATATTATCAAAGCAGACATAAGTCACATAAGGCAGAATCATTTTGAGGGGCTGGTATGGTGGTACTCAAGTAACTTAAGGACTGGCAAGTGGCAACAAGAGTGTTTGAGTGTTCTCAAATAGAAAGTAGATCCAAAAGGATACATGGCCCGGATGGGGTGGCTCAAATCAGCTCAAGCCACAGGCCATGGCTTGGCTCAGTTCAGCTCACCAATCTGACCAAGCTGTTGCTGAGCAAAACCAAGCCAGACTGGACTGAGCTATGACAGCACTAGTGACAGGCCATAACTCACCTTGCAAAGGTGGCCTAAAAGGGAAAGAACTGGAAGGTGCAGAGCAAAAAAAGCAGAAAGAAGTGCACTCGCTGCACACACAGGGGGCACAGGGCATCTGAATGCTGAAAACTCCAAGGAAAACCATAGCAGAAGGCAGCAGAAGCTGCAACTGGCACAAGTGTGCCTAATATATCAGCAATGCCTGCAGATCAGCCACCAGCCAGCACAACCATCACATACATTCCAACATCAGATAATAGCACTAATTCACTGGTTGGAAAATCAACTTATGTGAATGACAAAACTGTAACATTTTGAATAACAGAATTTATTATTTTGATACAAATTTGTAGCAAACAATTTGTGAAATTTCATTTTAGATTTTATTACAATGGATTCCTGTTACAAAATGATAAAATAAGTAAATAGTATTGACAAGATTTTAGAATGTACATTATGTTAGAAAATTTGTAAATTATGTGTGAAACAAAATTGTGAAAATTTGAAGCTGCAAAATGTGGGTTTGGCCACCTTTTTCATAAACCCAAATTTTGCAGTTTCAATTTTTTACAACTTTGTCTCACACAAAGTCTTAAAATAATTTACAATTTTTGAAACATAATTTATGTCCTAGATCTTGTTAATACTATTCACTAATTTCATCATTTTGTAACAGGAATCTATTATAACAAAATCTAAGATGAATTTCCACAAATTGTTTCCTACATATTTGTATCAAAAAAATAAATTCTGTTATTCAAAAAGTTACAGTTTTGTCATGCACATAAGTTGATTTTCCAACCAGTGCCATCTCCTCATGATCCCCCCATATCACCAATGCTAGGAACCCCAAGTTCCACAACTGCACCAAACAAACACACCAAGGTGTGACACCATTTCTTGCAGCAGAATGTCAACTTGCAGGGGATCAATCTTGCCTACACTCCAACAGAAGAGCAAGTAGCTGATGTATTGACAAAAAGTCCCAGCTGCAAGAAACATGAATGTTTCACAGTGGAGATGGGAGTGAATGTGCACCACTTGGGCTGAGGGGGTGTGCAGCCACCATGTGGTGCACAAAGAGGCAAACCAGACTCTATACACATAAAATGGTGTGTCTACTGATTTGGTCAATTATAGGTGGAGACTAATTTTAAGAAGAAAACTGCTCAAATGCCGCCTGCCTCTTGCTGCGAACTGCCCGCGAAATTACCCCTCTTCGACTTTGAACGGATAGCAGGGTCGCCAGATTCAGACGCACCGGCTTCATGCTCACGTAGTGATATTATTTCATGGTGGCAAAGCAAGGAGTGGTGGTCTATTCCGAGAAAGATATATGTTGATCCAAGAAAAACGACGACTCATAGGCCGACCGGCTCACGTCGGTCCATCTATACGCCACCCACAAGTCTGTATGTATAAAACACATCTGAACCCGTACCCAAGCAAATTCGGTTTTTTTTTATTTTAAAAACTCATACGCCGCCATAGCGCTCGACGAATTTTCGATGGAAGCGCTCCAACGCGCCCACGTATTCCTCCACTCCCGGGCAAAGGCATGTCAGCCGATAATGGTACTGACCGTCTTTCTGCCCGAATCCGCTCCCGGGGACGACGCAGATACCCGTGTCGTCGAGGAGCTCGAGCGCGTAGAGCGTGTCGGGCTGCTTTCCCAACTTGCGCGCGGCCTCGATCGCCGCGGCGGACAGGCGAACGCGCGGAAACAGGTAGAGCGCACCGGGCGAGTCGACGCAGGACACGCCGGGGAGCGCGTTGAGCCGGGCGGCCATCGTCTTGGTCCGCTGCGCGAGCGCGGCGTGCGTCGCGTCGGTCTCGGCCTTCCACAGCGCGTAGCTCGCGTCGCCCGGCCGCGGCGGGCGCACCATGCAGTCGACGCCGACCTGGCCGGCCAGGGGCGGACAGAGCCCGATGGAGACCATCTTGTACATGAGCGCGATGATGTCCTCGGAGATGTTCGCGCACTCGAAGTACCCGCCGCGTCGGCCGCACTCGCCCGTGACGCCCTTGGAGATGGAGTGGAAGGAGACGAGGGGCACGGACGAGCCGAGCGCGCGCACGACCTTCTTGAAGGACGTGAACGGGTGCGTGTCGCGCGCGTGCAGATTCGCTTGGTAGACCTCGTCCGCGAGCAGGACCAGGTCGTGCCGCTCGCAGAGCCGCACCACCTGCCGCATCGTCGCCTCGTCCAGCAGCGAGCCCGTCGGGTTGCCCGGGTTGATGATCACGAGCGCCTTGGGCACGATCCCGTCCTGCTCGACCGCCTTGCGGATCGCGGCTTCGATGTCCGGCGTGGACGTCGCCCAGTCGGCTTCCTCGTTGAGGTGATAGGGTATCCCCACGCCCTTGTGCGCGGCGAGCGTCGCCGTGTACAGCGGGTACTGCGGTATCGGGATGAGGATGCCGGACTTGGGGTTCGCGATCAGCATCGAGATGAGCAACGTCACGCCGGCAGATGCGCCGGTGGTTAAGAAGACGTGATTCGGGTTCGATGGGTATCCGTCTCGTTCTGAGAAAGGCGTGGGCAGATGAGTTCCAGGTTCACGTGGTCAGGTAAAAGACTACGGCGTCCCCGAGGCGGGAAGGGAGAGAGAAGGTCGGGGAAAGGAAAGGAGGGGGTGGGAGGATTACAGTAATGGTGACGTGAGGATAGACCAACCTTCGATGAACCTCGCGACGTTCTTCCGGATGAAGGGTACACCTTGACTGTGCGAGTACGCTCCGATGGAACCGATCTCGCTCTGGAGCTCCTTGGCTCGAGCGATGACATCTTCAGGAAAAGCATCCCTTGCCAGCTCAGCGAGCGGCGGCCATTCCATCAAAGCCGCTATCTGTACGAAAAGGTGGCCCCACGACAGTCCCAACCCAAAGGAAATGCCCCCAGCCCCCGCCCGCAAGGTAAGGTTAGATTCCGAATAGCGGGGCAAAGGAAAAAGAAGAGGCCAGCGCATTGAGCGCTGAAAGACCGAAAGAAAAAAAGGGACGCAGGGCATCTCACCTGACGATTGAAGGTGATTGGAGGCTGATCGAGCCCAGCCTGCTGCGGGTTGCCGATGTTCGAGGAGATGACCTTGGTGAACGGCAGATCGTGAGGCTCGCCCGACTTGAGTTGCACGCGATATTCCTCAGCTTTGATGGCCAGCTCGCCACGCACGGCGTACTGGACGTTGAGGATCGCAGGGTTTAACGCATCGACTGTGAGCCCACGCATACTGTTTCTGTGAATACTGCTGAGATGTAGGCGGGGGAAAGAAAATTTGGCGAAGACACGAGGCACGGAGCATCCGGCAGTGAACATGGATGGCCGTTGTCAAAGGCCGGCATGAGGTCAGTCGCGTTGCCTTGCCACGTCTGGAGCGACGGGTTTATGGGGGTAAAGGACAGGTACACAGTTATGGTATGTCATCGGTTTCGTGGGTGCAATGCCATCAAAAAGGTACAGTTCTGCGACCCTCCCCCTTTCACGCTCACCCACCGACCCAGTCGCGGCTCCTGGCCAACCGCGGCCACCAAGAGAACCGGTCCTGACTTTCTCATCGATGGCGCGCTTGCACGACGGTTCGCATCTGCCCTTGCGTGCCTTGCGTGCGGCCACGCCCACGGGGCTTCATCCAACGAACCATCCCGGAGCGATAACAACTGCAACGAGTTGATAACCCCTGGAACAGGGAAACTGCCCATAGCGGAAAAAGACTTTATCTTCGGATCAACCTTCCATAAACGAATATGACCGTCCCATGACCCTTGGCACATTGTGTTAAGGTTCGCACACCACCACATACCGCAAAAAAAAACACTCACCGGAAGCAAACATATCTGAGTAGTACAATGCCCCCAAGGTCGTGATCCAACGTGGGGTACGGATAACGCCCTCTGTTTCCGAGATCGTTTCCGTAAATCCATGGGCAATAGCCTGTGTAAATATGGGCTTCTTCCTCTGCGTCGTCCACAAACATATTGATCTAAGTGAAGCCGTGAATGCATCAAGTAGTGTCCGAGATTGGCCCATGATGAACTCACCCGCTGTCCCCACCACTAAGAAACGTTGTCTCATCGATCATGGCAACGCACTCCAAACTCCCCTCAACACATTTTTTCTCCGACTGACCCCGTCTCCTGCCACCGTCCTGATCACCCTCTTCGTCCACATCCGCCAACCCACCTCCTTCTAATAGCTCCCTTACTGAGCTCCGACCGCCTCCACGAAACACGAGCTGCGTTTGATCAACGATCTTCCAAAAGCGGACGGTTTTGTCCCTCCCTCCGACGCTGACTGCAGTCTCCGCGCGCAGCGCATCGAGGTGGAGGATGCAATCTTGATGGCCAAACATCGTTTCCACGTATCCCATCACGGACAAGTCGAATAATTTTATTGTGCGGTCGTAGGATGCGGTGTATAATTGCTGCGTCCCCTTTCGGAAGGCTATAGCCTGATCCATGAAAGGGTATAATGTATGAAGGTGCCCAGAAAATGTTGGACGAGATGGATACACGCACAGATATGGTGTCCCTATGACCGCCGAAACCTTTAACCCATTCACCCTTCTCGGCATCCCACACGCACACCCTGCGATCTTTACCAGCACTGGCAAGGTACTTCCCGTCGTCACTCAAGGCAAGAGCGAGCACCTCATCACTGTGCCCAGGCGTTTCAACGATCATCGCCTTCTCCTTGCCCTTGCCCCCTCCAGGTCGTAGCTTGGGAAAGGTAGCAAGTCTGGTACCCGTGCGCAGGTCCCATTTTATGATAGATCCCTCTTTTCCACACGTGAAAAGAAAGCCCGCCTCGCTGGAAGCGACGGCAGAAGTGACAGAAAGTCTGTGGCCCCGCGTCCGGAGTGTAGGCGGAGGTCGCGAAACATCAAACTGCAGGGATGAGCAGCCCGCACACTCACGTAGTTAGACACTATCGAAGCACTCACAGAATCTGCCACAAATAAGTGTAACTTTCCCGCGTGTTCGAGGACATCCTGCTTGAGGCGAGCAGAGATCAGCTCCTTGTCGATTTCTGCCGCGTCAACCTCCCCATCGGCTAATTGTGCAATAGAAACTAGAGTGAGAATGCCAGGGTCGTGCGAACTCCCCCCCTGGAAGAAACGACGCACCGAGGCCCTCCCTGACAGACTCAAGATAGAGCTTCGCCAAACGGAGGCGCTTCTCTGCAGGTGTCTCATCCGCATCCTCGTCACCGCTCTCGTTAGGGTCTACCTCATCCGCCCTCAGATCCATATCGTCCAGGGCCTCATCCGAGTTCAGGTCCTCGTCGGTCGCGCGAGCTCTTCGTTTCTTTGTCACAGATACACGACCATTGCTTGTTTTCGAGACCTTTTTACTGGAGGAAGGGCCAGAGTCTTTGAAACCTACACGTTTCCGCTTCCGCGTTTTTGTAGCGAAGAATGAATCTGGCATGGTATTGTGGTGCAGAGCGGTGTGACGCTCGCGATTTATTTTAATTGGAAATTATCGTCGGGAACAGCCGAGCGGTGATCGCTGTCATCTCGTGCAGTTCAGTTTGCAAGATGGCAAGATGATGTATGTTATAGATACAACAATTCATGTCTGACGCTCTCTTTCTCGACGCGCGCGAATAGCCTTGACCACTCGACTAGAATTATCACGTCCCAACTTCTCTGATATCCAAATGCTTACGTCCACCAGAGCATTCAGGTCACCAGGCGCGGAATAGGGAGAATCCTGCAATGCATATAGAATATCTTCCGTAGCAACGTTTCCCGTCGCGCCCGGTGAGTACGGACATCCTCCGAGGCCGCCGATTGAACTATCGAGGGTACGGATCCCCGCAGACAGTGCAGCCATGGAATTGGCAACACCCATGCCGAAAGTATCGTGGAACTGAAAAGAACGAGGTCACGTCATGTGGGCATGCACCTAGTAGAGAACGAGTAGATTTTCACGTACGTGTCCCGCCAGCCTTTCCACCGGATTCGCGCCAAAAGTCACGCCGAGCATGTCGCCCACGCTCGTTGGGTTGCCCGTTCCCGTCGTGTCCCCCAGACTGACTTCATAGCATCCCATGTCCAGCAGCTCCTTCGTCACGTCCCGCACGTTCTTGTAGTCCACTTTGCCGCTGTACGGGCACGTAATCACCACGCTGACATACCCACGAACCCTGATGCCCTTTTCTAGGGCTCTTCGAACGACCCGCGCCAGACGCTTGAGTGACTCGGCCACCGTGACGTTCGTGTTTGCGAGAGAGAACGCGTCAGTCGCGGCAGTGAAGACGGCAATCTCGTCGATCGGAGGCTTGAAGGGGTGCGCGGCGAGGAGATGGAGAACGTTCTCGAGGCCCTTTTCGTTCGGCACGAGGACTTGGTATGTGACGCCAGGACGTTTATCCATAGATGTCACCACCTCAGCTGTGCCAGCCATCTAACGCCTTGATATTGAGCACATGAGCGTGTGAGAGGGGGGGAGGGGGTGTTGCGAGTGGACACACCTGTGGTACCCACTTTGGACTGACAAAACTCCCTGCCTCGATGACTTTCGAGCCTGCGAGGCCGAGCCGATTAATGAGCTCCACTTTGACACGTGGAGGGATGACCGTCTTCTCGTTTTGGAGCCCATCCCGGGGACCCACTTCAACAATCTTCACAGGGATTTTGTCAGCCGCGGTAGAGTAGGCAGACACCAAGGGATGCGAGAGTCTTGCGAGAGAAGGGCGGGGCGAGGCTAGCATAGACAGCGCAGGACAGAGAGTCCTTGCAACTACCCCTGGAGACATGTTCGTTTTAACAGGATACCTTAACGAAGAATTATGTGTTCAACAGCGGCTCGCAATGGGGACGTTCAAGGTGTGGTTAGAGAGTCATGTGATTGAACGACGTGCCCATTCTTTTATTTTTTATTTATTTAGATAGGAGTTCAAATCTACGTCTACCCCCTCATAGCTTGGAAGGAACTGCCTGCGCACTTCGCAGTATGTTCCATACCGCCTCGGCCACCCCTGCTGGGTTATGATGCAAAGCCTGAAAAGATGTCAATTGGGTTAATGGGTTCGAACACATTACACTAACAAGATGTCCGGCATTTTCGACGATGGAAGTCGTTTTGAATCCGTCACCTGAGACTTCTTGTACGTATTCGCGGTTGTCGACTGCGCTATTGAGGCACCGCGACATTTTCAGCGACCCTTTTTGCAGTCAAAGGTAGTCAGATGCGCACACAATATCACCAATGGCCCCAAATATAACGTGAGTCGGCACCTCCTTGCAGAGTGTTGGGAGGAACCGTTGCGACTTCATTCGGCCGTGGTTCTCAGCGTATGAGGCCTAAGTAGAATGAGTATCCAAAATAACGTTCGAAGGACGTGTAGCAGAGTCACGCACAGATTCCTGGACCTTTGTACACTTCAGCGTGACTCCTTGAATCTTCTCAGGGTGGATCGCTGTTGGGAGTTCTCGTAAACCATATCTCTGTCCGTTGATTAGAGCACGAAGCGTCTCGTAAACAAGCGGAATCCGTACAACGAATAGGTCGATGAGACGAGGGTCCCATGACTTGAAGGAGCGCTCTCGGAAGTTTTCGTGGGCCTCCTCGCGACTGGACCACACGTCGCGCCGCTTTACGGCGCCCTCTTCCAAGAATTTTCCCGATGATTGAAAATAACTGGGACCAATGAACATGGGTTCCAGGAGAATCACACTTGACCACGACACAAACGGGTGTATCGCCGCAGCTAGAACGCTAGAGTGGTGGAAGGTGAGCAAAGGGTAGGACAAACGAACAGTGCAAGGGCTGACATGGCCGATGCCCCCATAGAGTGGCCTATCCCGACGAGGTTCCGAGACTTGAAGTCCACATCTATGCCTTTCCCGAAACCGTTCAAAATAAGGTGTGTTGCTTGCGCGTATTCCTCCCATGTGACTGTACGTTTCATGGAGCGATCAGCTCCCTAAAGGCAGCCACGCGCAGGACTTACAGACAGGTGTGTAACCGGATAACAGCGTCTTCTCGTTCAACACGGCACTATCGCCGTGATTGGGGCAATCAATAGCCCATGCATCACGGATTTTCGGCGCGGGTGAGTTTTGTCTGGGAGACGTCGTCATTTGGTCATACAACTCCTCTAAAAACGGCTCCCAAAGCTCCTTGTGAAAGCTTGTGGCGTGAGCGAGGACCAAGGTCACCGCGTCCCCGTCCGTTGATTCCAAGCGTGGAACCCAATAACGCTTTACTGAGACGAGTAGTGGGTAATGCGGTCTGGCATCAAAGATGTAAGACTGAGACTGAAGCGCGGGCATTGTTGAGAAATGGTTCTGCGTCAACTTTGTAAATTCTTAAGCTAAGAGTACATGAGCGGGCATTGCAGAAGATGGTTTGGCCTTGCCGCCTAGGATAAAACCGGAATTGAGGATACCCGAGGGTACATATCATGTGGTTTTGGTTTACGGGTAAAGTCAACCGGTTCGCGCGTTCGACGATTGGGCGAGGTTCGTGTGGTGATTATATTGGTAGGACGTCTGTGACTTTCTTAGGGCGTCCTCGGCCATCTGAACTTGCACAGCGCCCATAGGTACCAGTAGACATTTCGTCGTCTCACGATGGTCCTCCGGTCACCCCGCAGGGGAGACAGGGAATTGGCACAATCTCTCAGAGGTCGGTAAGTGCATTCCAAGTAATATTTACGATCTTCCTTGCGCGTTCTGGCCACCGTTCCAAACAAGTGACATGCCGTCGCTCATCGAGTTTTGTGTGGCCGATATTCCTTTTCATTCTCTTTATCTCTTAGTTCCTGCCTGTATAAGAACACTTGAGGTACCCTCTGGAATAAGAGGAACTCTTGTGTGTGCTCGTCTGCAAACAATCCTCATATTGTCCCGCACCCTCCATCTTACTCGTCTCGATACCCTCTTTCCTTAGGTCAGGCCGGCTTCACGTTGTAACGTGTCCGGAGACGCACAGGTAAGTTCGTGATGCTGCACCAGACCCAAGAGAAGAGGAGGGAGGGAGGGATGGAGAGAACAAGACCCAGCGGGATGCTTGGACGCGGAAACGACAAGCTCGAGAGGCAGGAAGAGAGAGATGTAGGAGGGCTCACACAGGCAGACGGGAGTAGAGGCATCTGGAAAATGTTGTTCCAGGCAATTGCTTGAATACAGAGGCAGGTGCTGAGGAAAACTCACTCACCTCGCTGGCACACGATAACGCATAGCT
>JAGFNK010000651.1:0-27562 GCA_025769875.1 Russula earlei | reverse complement strand
AGATTCTGATTGATCCCCAGAACCTTAGAGACTTCTTTGAACAGATCAGAGGTGAATCGGGAGTCGCGATCAGAGATAATTTTGGAAGGGACGCCAGTCCAAGGGAAGGCATGTCGTAAGAATAATTTGGCCATTTCTAGGGTTCCCATGTCTTTACGACACGGTATGAATATTGCCACTTTGGTACAATCGTGGTCAGTGATAGTCATGATGGTGTTGTTCCCTTTTGATAGTGGAAGGTCGATGATCCAGTTGATTGCTATGGTTTGGAATGGTTTCTGAAACTCAGGGGGAATTGGGTGAATTGGGGGGCAAGTGGGGTGCGTGGAGGATTTGTTAGCCTGACAGGTGGCGCAACCTCGAATATAGTCTCAGATGAAATAGCCCATCTTGGGCCACCAGAAAGATTCTTGGATCAAGTACAAGGTTCAGGCATTTCCCATGTGTCCTCCGAGAATGCTATCATGATATGTGTGCAAAATCTTTTGTAAAAGGGGTTCTTGATATGGTACAACCAACTTTCCGTCCTTGAGTAGTGTGCCTTCTTCTTCTTGAAGGTCATGTTTGACCTTCCACATGAGAAGATCCAATTGTCGGTTCTTTTGCTCCTTTAGTACTTGTTCATATAGATCTTCGGTGTTGAGTGTGCGGATAAAAAGTTTATCAGGGAGTGCTGTAATGTTTTGGTTGTCTCCTGACCCGTCATTGTGGTCTGGTCGTCATGAGAGAGAATCTGCATGATTGGAAATCCCAGGTTTGTGATAGATCTTGAAGTGGTAATCTGCGAGTGTAGAGATATATCTGGCAATCCTTTGGTTGATTTTGTGAGGAAGTCGATAGTGAGCTAGGTTGGCATGGTCTGTGAAAATTTTGACAGGGTGTTTAGTCCTGACTAATAGGTATTGCCAATGCTGGAGTGCGAGGATCAGAGCTAGGAACTCCCTATCCCAAACTGGGTAATTCCTTTCTGCTTCATTGAATGCATGGGACATATTTCCGATCATCTTCCTTTTTCTTCTGGGGTCCTTTTGGAAGAGAATCGCTCCAGTGGCAAACTGTGAGGCATCAGTTTCTAGTTCATATGGAAGGTCTGGGTTGGCAGTGTAAAGTTCAGGGTCGTCGCAGACTGCAGATATTAAGGTTTCCAGGGCGGTAGTTGCTTCTGGGGTCCAGTTGAAGGGGGTTCCTTTTTTGATGGTGGAAAAAATGGGGCAAGTGATTTTGGCGAAGTCTTGGATGAAGGGTCGTTGGTAGTTAAGGGCCCCCATGATTTGTTGTACCTGTTTCAAGTTATTCGGGGGGTCTCGGCCAATTTTTGAGGCCATCCATTTTGACTGGGTCAATCTTGAGGGTTCCTTGGTTGATTCAGAAGCCCAAGAAGTCGATTTTGTGTTGCTCGAAGGCATATTTTGATGCCTTCAGAAAGTAGGAGTCTCTTTCGAGTAGATCAAGGAATTTGTGTGTAATCTGTTGGTGAAGGTGTTCTTCCCCTAAACATGTGGCTATTGCCACGTCATCTAGGTAGTTACAGGTGTTTTCAGGGTATTTGAGAAGCCATGGTCAGAGAGTATGGTTCATTGCTCGTTGGAAGGTTGCTGGAGCATTGGTGAAGCCGAAGCCCATTACCATAGGGATGAATGTGCCAAATTGGGTTTTGAAGGCCCCCTTGTGTCAGTCTTCTGGATGAATCAGGATGTTGTTGTAGCCGGCTCGGACGTCAAATTTGCTAAAGGTGGTTTTGCCCCTTAGTCGGTTGTAATTGTTCTTCCATGTTAGGTAAAGCGTGGTAATCGGGGACTGTGGCATTATTAAGTTTTCGGTAGTTGACTACCATTCATGGGGTGGTGCCATCTTTTTTCTGAACAAAGAAGACAGGGGATACAAAGTCTGAAACGCCGTCTTTAATGAAGCCTTTGGCTAGGTCCTCCTGTATTTGTCTTGACAGTTCTTGTTTCTCATTCTGGGGGAGGGGGTAAGTTTGACAATCAAGGAACTTGGGGGTGTCAGGTTTGAGGGTGATTCTAAAGTCGAGTTCTCCTCAACTGGGTGGGAGTCGTTTGGCTGCTTCTTCTGAGAAGACTTTCTGATGTCGTAAGTACTCAGTGGGGATAACGGTTGACCTTATTTGTGCAACCCGGATTCTTGGTGTTTTGGCTAAGGGTATGGGGGTGAGGAGAACCCCTAGGTTGTCATGATTTACCTTGTCGGTTCATCCCTTCCCATCATTGTTCCTTTTATTATCTCCGTTTCCGTGGTTACTGTTTTATCCCTTGATGGTGATCCCTTATTGTGTTTCATCTATTGTGTCTCACCTATTATGTTTCATCTATTGTTGAGCTACTTTCGCTATTGATCTGCCTTTTTACTTATTGTTCTGCTTATAGTACTGTACAGCCTCGCTACATACAGTATTTAAGTGCCTGTAAAAGCTGGGGAATGCCCCAAGCTTAGCTTTGTCCCATTTCCTGTCGCATCCCTTGCCCTGTACTCTCTCTCAATCACAACTTGCTTGTGCTGGCCTACACTCTGCTTGATCTAAGCACACCTCAGGAAACTCTTGTGTTCCTTTTCCTCCTCTGCCTCTCTCTCATCGCCCTCCTCTTCTGTGAAACCAGAAGATCGACTCTGTCTGCGGACTGAGTCATTGTCTGACTCAGCCTTGAGACGCTAAACCTTTGACCCGGTCTCTTTGAGCCGGCCCCATTGAACCCTTGAACCAAGTCACAGGGACTTGGCCCCACTGAACCTCGAGCTAACGCTCTAACGGCCTTGACGCCGTTACATAGGTGGTTTCTCAGATGACCAGTACTCCAGTTGACTAGGGGGTTTAACGCTTTTAGGAAGGGGTAGCCAAAAATCATTCTATCTTCTCCCAGATTTGTAACATAGAAGGTGAGAAGTCATGTGGTGGGACCATGTCGCATGGCCATATGAGCATAATGGGTTAGTGCTCCTCCTTGGTTACTGGTGCCGTCCACGTTGATAATGGGCCTGGGGGTTCTGAGGGTTCGGAGTGGGATTTGTAATTTTCCCACGATTCCTTGACTGATGAAATTTTCTGTTGCTCCACTGTCAAGGAGCGCTTGGCCAGTCTTCCCATTGGTTGTTAACATAAAAGGAACTTTCATTGAGTTTTCTTTATGCTGAACAATGGTATCTATGTGGGCCTTAGTACCGACTGTTGTACCTTGGCCTAGAGAAAATCCTCCTTGAGGATGAGGTCCCAGATTTTGGCTTGTTCTTCAGCTGGCAGGGCCTTCATGTGTGCTACCATGGAAGCTGGTTCTTCTTCTTTAGACAGTTCTGGGGTTGATTCGGTGATGCAGGCTTTAGAAGTGGTGGGAGCTGTGTTTTTGGGGCATTCTTGGCTGAGGTGGCCTTTCTCCCTGCAACGGAAGCAACGTCCTTCCTTTGCCAATTGTTTTCGTTCTTCTTCTGTAAGTTTTTTGAAGTTGGACTTGGCAGCGTCTACTTGCATTCGGTCAGGGTGATGAGACTTGTGTTCTGAGGGGGAATGTGTAGTCTTCTTTCCTTTTGAGTTTTTCTCTGATAGTGACAAATCGTCAGTGTTGTCTCCTGGCTTCTTCCTTCCATTCCTGGAGAGTGGTAGGCCAGGTGTCCCTGTTTAGGATTGCACGGTAGAGTCCACTTTTGAGTCCATTTTTGAAACTCTCAATGGTGATCACATCTGTCTCCGGCCATCCTGTTTTAGTAAGGAGTTGTTCAAAGGTGGAGATGTAGTTGTCAAGGGAGTCTTTCATTTCAAGTTTGACAAGGGCTGCTTGGGCATCTTCTTTTTCTGCTGTGTTGGTTAACTTAAATGTGAAGTCAGTGACAAAATCGGTCCACAAGACTTCATCATTTTGGTTGATGGGATTCTGGGCCCTAGTTATTTTTTTCCCTAAGGGTCATTACTTGTGAGTTTACCCAATCTTCCACCTTTTCTCCTTGAATGTAGGAGAGAGCTAGGATGACCCTTTTAGAGGGGTCCCTCATGACTGCTTTGTCGTCGTTAAGTCCCCAGTAGAGGTTGAACTCCATGATGAATCTTTTAGTTTTGTTTCTTTCCCCTGTGAAGACTGTGGGTTCTTTGCCACTAAGGGACCCATTGGTTCCTTGGGCGGCCTGTGGTGCTATAACTGGTTGCGCAGCAACTGGAGCAGCTTGTGGGGCTTGTGCTGCCATAGTGGGTTCTGGGGATTTGGTGGATTCCTGGGTTTCGGGGAGGTCCTCTGGTTCTAATGCAGGGGATTCAAAGGGTGTCTGAGTTTCAGCAGTTTCTTCTGGTTCTGGGGGGTTGCCTTCTGTAGAAGAGGCTTCAGTTTCTGATAGAGGTTCATAGAGAGGGTTGTCTTCTCTCCAGTAGCCTAATCCAAGGCTGTTCCTGATGAGTTCTAGGTTCTGATGGGTGTAGAGCTGTCCTCTTCTGAGTTGTAGCTTGAACCAGTGATTGTTGATAAATTCAACTGGTAATTCTTCATTGTTTTCAGTGGTGATGTAGCAGAGGAAGGTGTGGAAGCTGTCCCAAGTGGCAGCTCCAATGACCTGTTCGGGGAGGTCTGGTGATGGTCTAGGTTGAATGCAGATCCAGCGGTTGGGTGGTAGTTCAAGGTTGATCTCCAGAATGGAGTAAGAAAAGCTTAGCTTGTGTTACAGCGTTGTGGCCATAAGAGTGTTAGCTCAAGGTTCAGTGGGGCCAAGTCCCTGTGACTTGGTTCAAGGGTTCAGTGGGGGCTGGCTCAAAGAGGCTGGATCAGAGGTTTAGCGTCTCAAGGCTGAGTCAGACAATGACTCAGTCCACAGACAGAGTCGATCTCCTGGTTTCACAGAAGAGGAGGACGATGAGAGAGAAGCAGAGGAGGAAGAGGAACACAAGGGTTCCTTGAGGTGTGCTGAGGTCAAGCAAAGTGTAGGCCAGCACAAGCAAGTTGTGATTGAGAGAGAGTACAGGGCAAGGGATGCGACAGGAAATGGGACAAAGCTAAGCTTGGGGCATTCCCCAGCTTCTACAGGTGCTTAAATACTGTATGTAGCGAGGCTGTACAGTACTATAAGCAGAACAATAGATAAAGGTAAACCAATGGCAAAAGTAACTTGACAATAGGTGAAACATAATAAGTGAAACACAATAGGTGAAACAATGAGGGACCATCAACATCAAGGGATGAAATGGTAACCGAGGGAACAAGGGTGACAAAGAAGAACAATAACAAAAGGGATTATGGACGAACCGACAAGGGGATAAATCACAACAGTCTCTACACCCTCTTTGTTATTGTTAACTTTTACTATTGTTCTCCTCCATCACCCTCATCCCCTCGGTTAATGTTTCATCCCTTGATGCTGATGGTCCTTTATTGTTTTACCCATTGTGTTTCATCTATTGTTCAAGTACCTTTTTGCCATTGGTTTGCCTTTATCTATTGTTCCACATATAGTACTGTACAGCCTCGCTAGATACAGTATTTAAGCACCTGTAGAAGCTGGGGAATGCCCCAAGCTTAGCTTTGTCCCATTTCCTGTCACATCCCTTTGCCCTCTATCCTCTCTCAATCACAACTTGTTTGTGCTGGCTCTTACCTTGCTTGACATCAACACACTAGGAGGAACTCCTGCATTCCTCTTACTCCTCTCTTCCTCTATCATTGTCCTCCTCTTCTGTAAAACCAGAAGACCGACTCTGTCTGTGGACTGAGTCATTGTCTGACTCAGCCTTGAGATGCTAAACCTTTGATCCAGTCTCCCAGAGCTGGCCCCACTAAACCCCTTGAATCAAGTCACAGGGACTTGACCCCCACTGAACCTTGAGCTAATGCTCTTACGACCGCAACGCCGTAACACAACTAATATCTTTTGTGAGTGTTTGAATGGATTCCTCTGATCTTGGAATGCCAGTGCGTGCATGGGTAATTGAGGACTGTGCTATGAGGCACTTAGGTTTATCATCTGGGAATGTGGTGGGGAAATGGTGTTGGATAGTGGCTATGTGCTTGCAAAACTGTACCCTTGGGAAGTAGGGGCAATTGCATATCGATCAACCTAGATCAACAATAAAGAATTTACCCTGTTGAGAAGCCGACACAACATGGAAGCAGTTGTTGTCAAATTTCTCGATTGGATCTTGGGAAATGCTATTGGCTATTTCCAGGATTTCATGCTGCTGTTTCTCAGCCATATCAGGGCTCACCAGCCCGACAGCTCATCATGTGCTCACATTTTGGTAATGAGGCTCCATACCATTCACTAGTGTATGAATAATATGGTTGATCCTCCAATTCCGCTTCCCATCAAGCCAATGCATTTTTAAAACATGATAATATCTAAATTAGATTAGTAATTAAATCTGGCCATGTCAAATTGATAACATATGCTTCAAGTAACATTTTGGTGTCTCCCTCTGCAATAATCATCCTGCTTTTTTGGATGACTTTGGACCACATATGGCTATAAGGCAACCATTTTGAAGCCAGGTAATGCACAAAAGTTTGAGGGTTAGAGGGATCATTTGCAATATCATCCCAAAGCTTGAAGAATGTGGCCATATCCTCTGTATTCACCCAAGCTTTGACCTTGTCCCACAGTGCTCAAAACTTGGTGGTAATGATGTGTGATCTCATCGTGCGGAGGATGTGCCATGTGCAGAGGTACACTTGGCTCCATGGGTACACATCCCGAAGCACTGTGATTTGTGCCTCATTACAATCTGTCATTATTACCAAGGGGCAGACAGTGTATGAGTGCTCAGCGCCAAGATCCCAGATTCATTCTTATGCACCATGCCCCCAATGGTCCCTAGTGATGATCATAAATAGAAGCAGGTCGACATATTGGGTTGTATTATGTGTCACATTGATACCAATAAACAAGTGGCCAAGGCACTAGAACACATCCTGTTGAAACTTGGTTTGGATGCAAAGGACAAAGCACCCTTTATGCAGCTTTAAAGTCTGGGGTGGTTCATCAAGCTTATCTCGATAAAGGACTGATATCTTTTCAGCTTTGAGTCTATCAACCCACAGCCTCAGAGAGGGCATCTTCTTCATGCAAATGGATGCCCTCTTCGTCTATGTGCTGGGCCAATTGTTGTGAAATGCAACCACAGATAGAGGGACCTCAGAGGAGGTGCTTAGTCATTGCCACCCTCTTGGGTCTGACTTGTGGGTTCAACACTATGTGACCCAACCTGGGGACCTCAGAGGAGGGGGTTGACATGCGCTCACATGATTCCCTATATCCTGGTGCAATTAAGAAAATGGCCAGACTGGGGATTGAACCCAGGACCTCCCGGATATATACCAGGTGCTCTAACCACTGAGCTACCTAGCCTTGGGTACAGTGAAGTGGATTAATCTATATGACAGATTGTATATCCAACACCAATTTCCAGATATCTGCGGGGTTAATGAATTTGTCGTGAGAATTGTCCAGTGCTGCCTCTCAAATGTGCCACACCTGCGGATACACTTTCAGATATCTGGCATGACAAAAACTAGATTGATTATATACGATTTCTCTAATGTCCACCTTAGCCACTAACATGGATGCAATTTGATCCTGCACTCTGTGTGATAGCTGAGTATACTTGATATTGGCTAATCCAATTTCATGATCATGCTCTGTGATATAGTGACCAAGGACCGCTGGCATGTCCAGATACAATTTGATTGTGATCTGGCATCGGCATCCCATTTTCTTAGATTTGATCTTGCATTTCCGCTCAAGTTTCTTTTTTACAAATTTTGATTCCCCTCCAGACATCTGGTGGGAACAAACATAGATGTGCTGCTTGGACCAGAGCGGCCCCTTGTTGGTTTGAGTCAAGGACATGACAAATTGAATGGCATGTGCTTCTTCCTCTTGCTGGCACCACATGTCAAACTCAGCTAGACTACCCCATTGATTGGGATAGTTGCCCTTTTCTTGGTTGTAAGTGAAGCTGCCCTGCTTCCTAGAGGTGGCAGGAGTCTCCATGCCATTGGGAGGGATGTTCTGGGTGTTCCAGGATAAAGAAGCATGTGCTGTTTGGTTGAGATCCACATTGAGATCCATGCAAAACATAGCAGACAGGGCAGTCAGTGCAATTATCGTCTCAGGCATGGCAGTGGGAATGTGTGATGTAATGATTGGGATGACAGGAACTGGATAAGGTAGATGACGCTCATAATTGACCAATGTCACATGGTGTTACTTTTGTGTGACAATCCCAGTCGGATTAGGAAGTTTTGCCTCAGGGAAACTGTGGGGTGCTCTTCCTGCAATTCTCGAGAAAGAATCAGGAAATCAGTGACCAACATTTTGTAATAGTAGTTGTTTATTGTATGTATTCACAATCTTATGATGAAGGAGTGAGAAATGACTGAGAAATAAAAGAAACAAATTTGGCCCAATCACTGATTGTGGCGTGCAATCTGATGGAATGAGCGTCGAATGTCGCATGTCATCTGAGAAACAAACTCAACATGTGAAAGGGGTTTAATTTGACACATAAACAATGTTAAATGATTCCCTTCCTTCCCAACTCATGGAATTGCCAGTCTGTCAGAACAGTGTGGGCCTGGAGTGCTCCTTTTGGGACTTGGACTCAAAATTTGCTTTGCATGTCATCAAAATATGATTTGCCTGTCTTTTCATGGTGACTTTTGCATATTGAAATGTTCTGACAGACCCAAGGTAGGTTTATGCAAGGATAATGTTTGGGTTTCTCGCTCACTTCCTTGTTTTCTTTGGTGGATCTTCCCATCACGTTGTCGAGTTTATGCTTCTTGTTGGGATGTGTGCTACCATTCCTGGCAAAGTTTTCTAGCCTGCTGGTTGTAGATATCTTTTTTCGTCCCATTTCTGTGTTACAAGAAGTGTACAGTAGCAACACAGAATATGTGTGACACGTTCGACATGCTTGAGGTGTGTTGCTCCCCAACCCGATCTAGATCGCTTCATTTCAATCTCCGCCTTGCCCTGATTGATGGGGTTTCTCGTATTTTTGCTATTTTGTTGAAAAATCATAACTTTTTCTCAAAATAAGTATAGGTTTATGTGTCTATAGTATGTACCAACAAAATGTTGGAAACCACTTTCTAACAAAAACATCCGTTCTGTGTGAAATGAGCCTTTTGCTGTAAATTTTCAAAAAGTTTCCTCTTTCAGAAGCTGTCACACTAAGCACATGATGTTGGTTGATTATGAGTGTCGTCTACCTTAGCAGGAACTGAAAAGGTTACACTCCTCCCCTCTGCTCGTCCCATTCTCCCACAATTTCAACAACCACAATTTTGTTATCAAGTAATTTATTCTTATCATTAAATAATTATATTAATTTTCTGGATTGTAATAATGTTCAAACACCAATCTGCTGACAAAGTCCAATAGTCCGGATTTGGGTGTCACATTTTTGCAAAATTCTAAAGACTGTCACCAGACACATAATGAAAACCTTGAAGCATCATTTGAACCTTACATTGTTGATGAGATGGGTAAAAACACTGCAATTGGAGGTTTGGGGGGGAGGCAAGGAAAAAAGACAATGTAATACTGTGTGCATACAGGAATTAACCAAACACTCTTGATCTGATTCCACCTGCCTTGAAGGAAGAGAGCAGCAAATCAAGGGTGATCACAACGGCCTGCATGCACTTTGAGGTAGGACTTGAGCTGGAAAACCAGCTTATTGACGGTGCCCAACATCTTGAGTCCAAGTGCACCAGAGAGTGCAATAAGGCTGTCTTTGCATCTATATGAGGAAAGTGGTTCTGTAAAACATGAGTGCATCATTGTAAATAGACATTGAGACTCACCATTGAAAACCTTAGACCATATGTCCTCTGAGATTTGTGCATCGCAAGCTGCTTCATTGGTTGTCTTTTGAGCTGCCTTCTCAGCAGCCTCTCTTGTGAGCCAGGCCTTCTCTTCCTGTTCAGCAAGCCACTGCACCTCAACTTCAGGATGGGCAGCAAAACATGTGCTTGTATTCACAGAACAGCATGTCTTGTGCTTCTGATTTTCTAACTCTGTCCTGGCATCAGATGCTGCATGCTTCATGATGGTGCAGTGTGTGTTACTGGAGCTGGTCTCTGCCCTGGCTTGAAGGATCTCCCTTCCCATCAGCTCCACTGTCAACTGGAGTTGAGAGAGCTCTGAACTCATTGCCTGGAATGTAGTGGGGATTGGTGCATGATGAGAACCAAATGTGATTGAGAGGGACATTGCAGGGGAAGAACTCACCCTTTGAGAGTGAGTGAAAGGGGGGATGAGCTGGAGAGGGTCTTGGCTGGTGGACATGTCACATGGACACTCTGACACATTTTGTGTAATGGCTGAAGTGTGTTCATCATCTGTTGTAGGCAAGGAATGTTGAGATCAGCACTGGCCTGAGCCCCAGGTGCATTGTGATGCAATCACAACTCTGATGCGTTGACATGTCAGATCACCCGGACCGGGCATTACCGGCTTCAGCTCATACAGTGACCCAAAAAAACCGTTCAAATGTTTTGTACATTTTCATTGTATTGACCATATCTAGAGAATCACTGCAGCTAATAATATGTAACTAGGTTTGTTTTCAAGCTCTACATCATAGCTTTGTAATGGTATACTTTATACAGCATAAGCATAATTATTTAGGAATATATAAGGTATGTTTGCTGGTGTACCCATTTGAACAGTTTTTTGGCCTTGGTAAGTGAATTCATTATTTCTCAGATTAAGATTCATATTCTTTCCCCAGAGGGCTAAAATCGAACATGGAGGTCATGTGACCTATAATAAACTCAAACCATGTGCAAATAAGCCAAAACAGCTGCTTCTTCTTCACCAACAGCATCATGAAGTCTCTTCTTCCTCATGAAGTCAACTACATCATCTCCCTTCTCCAGGCCAACCATTCAGTTCGTAACATTGCCAAGGCAGCACACAGAAGCATTGGTTCAATCACCAACATTTGCCAGAAATACCTTCCTGACCTTCCAAAGTCCTCTGGAGGTCATCCTTCCAAGCTCTCTAACCTTGACATCCGCTTTGCCACACGCCTTCTTAGCTCTGGAGAAGCAGATACTGCTCCTCAGGTTGCTAGAAGGTTGGAGGTCATCAAAGAGTCCACTATCTCCAATCAGACCATTCGAAACTACCTTAACAAGGCAGGCTTGAAGGCAGTTACAAAGAAGAAGAGGCCTTACCTTAAACCAAGTCACTATAGGGCCAGAAAGGACTTTGCAGAAAAGTACCTATACTGGACTGTGGAGGACTGGAAGAGGGTAATTTGGTCAGATGGGACCAAAATCAATCGTATGGGCTCAGATGGCAAGAAATGGGCTTGGAAAAAAAGAGGAGAGCACCTTTCTGAATGCCTTGTTCAGCCAACAGTCAAACATGGAGGAGGTTCCTTGATGTTGTGGGGCTGCATGTCTTGGGAAGGAGTTGGGCATGCAGCAAAGATTGATGGAAAGATGGATGCTGAACTTTATTGCAGCATTTTGGAGGATGAACTACTTGCATCTATCAAGTATTTCAAGAAGAAATGCAAAGATACCCTCTTTCAACAGGACAACGCCTCTATCCACAAGAGCAGGCTTGCCACATCTTGGTTCCAAGACCACAGAATTCAGGTCATGGACTGGCCAGCTCAATCCCCAGACCTCAATCCTATTGAGCATCTTTGGGCTCATCTCAAAAAGAAGCTTGCAGCTTATCCAACACCCCCTAAGGGAATCAATGAACTTTGGGAGCGCACACAGCTGGAATGGGAGGCCATTGATCAAACTGTTGTGCAGAATTTGATAGAAAGTATGCCTAGGAGGGTAGAAGAGGTGTTCAAAGCAAATGGAGGATACACAAACTACTAATTTTTGGCATATACCCTATTTAGATACCAAGGCAAAAAAAACTGTTCAAATGGATACACTGGAAGAAATACCTTATATCTTCTTACATAATTATGTTCATAGTATATATAGTATTTCATTACAAAGCTATGATGTAGAGCTTTAAAACAAGCCCACTAACATGTTATCAGCTGCAGTGGTTCTCTAGATATGGTTAATACAATGAAAATGTACAAAACATTTGAACGGTTTTTTGGGTCACTGTATGCTGCAGCATGTGTTAGAGACATTGATTAGATGATTTTGGACAATCCGTAGCTAGTTACCACTGATCCTCGGACATACTTAGTGATCCATAATGGTAGTTAGCTGCACTGCACTTAGTGGCGGTCTGAGGTACTCAAGAACGCCACAAAGCACATAGATCACTTCAGTTTTGTATCAACTAAACTGAACTATTGTCTGATAGATCTGCCTGCGATCTTATCATCTGCTGCTATCTAATCACACACACTGCACATTTTCAACAGGTTATGGGCCCTGCCCATATCTATAGTCCACAGAGATCACCACACACGTTTATTCCTATAACACCTCCCTTCCCCACAAACCTCTGTTATCAGACGACATCTTACTCCCTTGGTCCCTGGAGCCAAAGGATTGACATGCGCACAGTTACATCACACGTCAAAGACACTGATTTGATCTCTAATTGATCTGGCTATAATTGCTCCACTGGTCTGGATTGGCAATTCTCCCTATCACCTAACATTTCCAAATGACACTCCCCCCCATCTTTATGCAACCCGCCAGGATCTTGATGGAGATCTTGGGCACAGCTAATTGGCCACTTTGGTCAAAGCACTTTGAAGCTATCACCAAAATGAATGGCTTCAATTGTCACTTAACTGACACCAAACCTTCTGGCGATGCCAACTGGGACGCTGAAGAATTGGCACTAGAAGGCGTCTTTGATCTTTACATTCAGCCAGACATACTAGTCCAGATAAGTGATGCCAAATTCAGTACTTGCAAACTCAAGTGGGACGAACTCAAACACATCAGCAGCAGCGTTGGATCTATGTCCATGTTCAACACATGGACTGCACTCTCTGCTACATCCTTGGATGACACAAGTCCAATGATCCCGCAGCTACAGAAACTAAATGATGCACGGATCAATCTCCAAAACAACAAATACATCATCCCCGATGGCCTCTACAGTCTTATCATTCTCCGAGCTTTACCCAAAGCTTACTTGGGTCTAGCTCAAACTATCTTAGCCAGTGGTGATCCCGCTGATCTTAATCCCCAGATGATCCAAGATCGGATCCTCAATGAGGAAAGTCACCAGGCCGGTTCCTCCACATCTCTTAACAAAGTTGCTCCAGTCAAAAAGGACAAAGACAAGCCCAAAATAAAATGCTATTATTGTCAGAAACTTGGACACAAGTCTCCGGAGTGCAGAAAGAAGAAAAAGGATGAGGAGGAGAAGGCAAAGAAAGAGTCGGAGACCAGCGCAGGAACTAACAGAAAGGTCAACATGCACATAGTAGAGACTAGCGCTACTATTATGGAGGTCTTGGATGATGAAAATGAGATTTGAATTTCCCTTTATGCAGTGGCTAGATCACACTGGATGATTGACTCCAGAGCAACCCATCATATTAGTCCACTCTGCACCAACTTCGTCACCTATGCTCTGGCCTCCGGGTCAGTCAATCTTGGAGGTCACACAATCATCAAGCAGATTGGGACCGGATCAGTGTCCGTCCTACCGCCTGGAGGAAATGGAGATATTCAATTGACCCTCACAGATGTTATGCATGTTCCAGAGGCCGACACACGTTACTTCTCAGTCAGCGCGCTGCTCCAGAAGGGGGGACACATCACATTTACTCAAAAGGAGTGTCAAATTTACATCAAAGATTGGAAGATCGCACAAGGATACCTGGAGCACAATCTATTCTACATTGATTTCTCATCTCCAGCTCTCCACACACAATCAGGTGTATTACCACTCCACATCTGGCATCAGCACATGGGACATATGTCCCACTGCACATTAATCACTCACAGCAATTCTGTTAATGGAATCTCACTTAACCCCAAGGATCATGATCACTCCCCTTGCCAGGGGTGTGAACTTGGCAAACAGACACAACTACCTTTCTCGGCCTCCCCTAAGTGATTGGATCATCAGCTACAAATCATCCATACTGACTTAGCTGGTCTGATGCAGGTCCGGTCTATCTGAGGTGCCAGCTACTGGGCAACATTCATTGATGACTACTCTCACTATGGAGTAGTGTACTTCCTCAAATCTAAGGATCAGTGTGCTGATGCGTTTAAGAAATATCTCACGTGGTCAGAAAATCAGACTTGCGATAAAATCAAAGCATTGCACTTGGATTGCAGAGGGGAGTACTTGTTGGGCGCACTCAGATTGGTCTTAGATCAACAGGGGATCGAACACAGATTAACAATACCAGGTTTGCCACAACAGAATGGAGTTGCTGAACGATGGAACCGAACCCTTGAAGATAAGATGCACGCCATGATTCACACTGCTGGTCTCAGTCTTGGGTTCTGGGAGCTTGCTACTGATGCAGCTGTTCACATTCACAATCAGACTCCTACTCGTGTTCTTAATTGGCGCACACCTCATACATTATGGATGGACGGTCACATTCCGAATGTCTCCTATTTCCGTGTCTTTGGATGTAAGGTGTATGTACACACGCCTGCCAACAAACAGAAGAAGCTCATCCAAGATTGGTCAAGATGATCTTTGTTGGGTATGAGTCTGGGTCTAAGGGTTATTGACTCTGGAATCAGTCTACCCGAAAGTTATTTTTATCGCACGATGTCATCTTCGATGAGCGCATACTACCAGCCAGGGGAGATGCTAGTGTCGCTCCTCCTCCAGCGCGATCCTTGGTCCCTTTAGGACTGGAGATACTCACTGTCCCTTATCCTTATCAACCGGAAGCACGCATGCCTAGTCCCACACCTCAGGAAACCCCACTAAATCCCGATACACCAAATTCACTTTATCATACCCCTTCCACTCAGCCTGTTCTGCACACTCCGCCATGCTGTGTGCAGCCTGTGCGCCAAGTTTGTCTGCACCAGCCTCACTTGGCCTTACCAGGACCGTCCTTTGGTCCACTGCATCCACCCTCACCTAGATGTCTTCGGTCTAATCTGTGTCCTAATCCTAGATTTGTTACTACTAACGCAGATGCAGAGGGCGCCTATCATATATGGCACTATTAGCAACAGCAGAAGTGATCACTCTGGCTACGTTTTGGGAAGCCATGTCATTGGAATCTGCCGATGGATGGAGAGCCACATGTCAATATGAGATCAATGCGCTTGCTAAGAATGGTACCTGGGATCTCGTTGATCTACCACCGGGCCATAAGGCTGTCAGATCAAGATGGGTGTTTGCACACAAATCTGATGGCAGATTTTGCACGTGTTTAGTTGCAAAGGGGTTCACCCAAGTAGAGGGAATTGATTATGATGAAACCTTCTCACCAGTTGCCAGGTTTGAGTCTTTGAGACTGCTACTAGCATTGGCCATGCTGGAAAATTGGGAGATCCACCAAATGGACATCAAGTTGGCGTTCCTCAATGGCACACTGGAGGAAGAGATCTACATGGAGCAACCTCAAGGTTTCATCACTCCGAACCAGGAAGACAAAGTCTGTCACTTAAAGAAGGCACTCTACAGCCTCAAACAAGCCTTGCGCACATGGAACTTGCAGTTCCATGGAGTGCTCACTGGACTTGGCTTCACGCGCACACACTCAGATGCTGGAGTTTATCATCGCCAAGATGCAGGGGGGACCATAATCATTATCCTCTATGTCGATGATGTCACCATCTTAGGTGATTCACTCCCACTGATTGCAGATATTAAGAGATCATTGTCCATGTGCTATGAGATGACTGATCTAGGTGAGATCAAGTCCTATCTTGGGATTCATGTCACACGCGATCGCTCAGCTAAGCGGCTAGACATTGATCAATCTAGATACATCTTGGAGATCATCAATTGCTTTGGGATGGTGGATTCCAATCTGGTCCGCACTCTGCTGCCCTCTGGGGCAGATGTCCATTTGGTCAAGCACTCTGGAAAGGCAACGCCTGACGAAATAAAACACTTTCAATGTATTATTGGCAGCCTTCTTTATGTGCAGATTGGGACAAGACCAGACATATCATTTGCAGTCTCTCGACTCGCCCAATACTCATCCAATCCCTCATCACAACATCTACACCTTGCTAAATATGTGCTATCTTATCTTAACAGCACTTTAGATCTAAAGCTGCATTATGATGGTGTGTGCGATAGCAGACTACACAGGTACTCCGACTCTAGCCTTGGAGACAATGCAGATGACTTTTGTTCCACCTCGGGCTATGTCTTCCTACTATCTAGTGCTGTGATCTCTTGGTCATCGCGCAAACAGAAGACTGTTGCCCAAAGTACCACTCAAGCTGAATATATGGCATTAGCCGATGCAGCTAATTAAGCTGCATGGTATTGGAGCTTCTTCTCTGAGATCAGCTACCAAATCTCCGATCTGATTCCAATTCATGGTGATAACAAAGGTGCAGTTGATCTCATGCTCAATCCAGTCACCAGAAGATGATCAAAACATATCCCTATCAAGCATCATGCCATTTGCCAATATATTGAAGATGGACTGGTCACACTGATCTGTACACCTACAGGAGAGATGCTTGCTGATGGCCTCACCAAGCCACCTCTGCGACGTGTCAACGGCTTCCGTCGCAGGTCAATGGGCACTGAGGGTAATCCCTCAGCAGCATCCCACGCATATGTGTCACAAAGGTGGCCGCCAGGAGAAAAGGAATGGTCCTCTTGATCTTGAGGCGTGGAGAGAGTCGGCATGGCATCGCATTTACGAGGCTCCCAGATCGCAATTCGGCTCTAATTACGACCGTTTACGGAGCCTATACATCTCCGAGGTCTACTGGGTCTTTCACAAAAACGATACCAAGGGGGTTCGGCACCGGCTACGCTCTGCGACGTGCCAAAGGCTTTCGTCACAGGCTATGAGGGGCAGGAGGCACTGATGGCATAACATCAGCTGCACTGCACATCGCGCTTTTGCACCGCACGGAAGGAGAATCCGTCGACGTGGCGCACCATCCTCTGATCGGACACCAGCTACGCTCTGCGACGTGCCAAAGGCTTCCGTCGCAGGCCAATGGGCGGTGAGGGTGATCCCTCAGCAACGTCCCACGCATATGTGTCACAGAGGTAGTCGACAGGAGAGAAGGACTGGACTAGGGTTTTTCCGGCCCGGCTTGGCCTGAAAGCCCCGGCTTTGGCTTGGCCTGAGGCGGCTTTGGCTTACAAAAATCCCAGGCCGGGCCAAAGCCGTCAATTACGGCTTGGCTCCGGCTTGGCTTGGCCTGGGCCACGGCTTTTGTACATAAATAAAATGTCGATTGTGTAGTTGGCCACCGATGATAGTATGGGAAGATACTAAGCTACTCAGACCAATACATTGTCTCCTCGTCGTCGTCAATCAGTAGCCCATCCCATCCCACGAGAACTCTTCAACATCTGAGTCTCCCGAGTCCCCTCTGGCTGCCGCATCATCCAGCTCTTGGTCGCTAGTTTCCTCAGCTTCTGATATTGATGATGGTGCAGGTTCTCGGAAAAGTAAATCATGACGGATCGCGCACTTGATACACTGCAGGGCCTCCACAATGTCACCCTTGAGACGATTGCGTTGTTTTGATATTGTAATCCCACCCTGCGAGAACGCGCGTTCGCTAGAAATGGATGACGACATAATCGCCAGATAGTCCCGCGCGAGGGAGCCCCAAGCACAATGATAGCACTGTGAGTTGTACTGTGAAGTTATTTTAGTCACTTGTATGAGTATTCAATCCGGAATGCTTACGCCCCACCACTGGATTGCTGTCCAGCCTTCTGGAACTTGCTCGGGAACATCCATGTATGCATGGTAATCACGGAGCCATGGCCGTTGAGGGTCATCTGGTACATCCAACCCTGTGTCTGCCGCTGTGTCTTCATCATCATTGCTAAGCTCTCGAAGCAAAGCGCGAAGTCCCTTGTCCTTTCTTGATGGTGCAGATGGCCTCGTCATAGAATGACCACTCAATCGTAGCCACCGCTCTTTGAACTAAGAGCAATTAGCACCTAGACGTAAAAGGGGACTTGAGCGTACCTCCTCCTCAACACATTTCAGGACATCGTCGTGGAGATCAGCGGACCATTGCTTCTTGAAATATCCCATCTTCTCCTTTGGGTTGAGAACTAGAAATATGTCAGTGATGGATGACAGGGCGAGGGCCAAAAGTCGTACTCATGGACATGATGTACGCAGGAGACTCTGTAGTTTTCTCGTAGTACTCGTCAACCTTCTCACACGCAGCACGAATGGCAGGGGCAAACGGCTCGTATTTTGGACGGTCGGCACGACTGGACCATGCTCTGTAAAGGGCTTCAAGCGCCGGAATGGCCAGACGAAGAGTTGGAACATTGTCAGATGAGAATGCCTGTTGAGCATTATTGGCATGCTAAGGACTGTCAGGCTTTGATTTGTAGATAAAAGAGTACACAGACGTACACTGAGCAATCCAAGAAAATGGTTGACCTGCAACCATTCTTCACTTGTGAGCTTGAGTTCACGTATCTTATCACGCTTCGCAGAGTCTTGTTCCTCCCAATGAAGCTCATTGACGAAAACATCAACGCACTAAGGAAAACAAATGATGAATACAAATCTTCATTTGGAACTTGCTACGCACATTCTTCTTTCTTTCAGCACGATCAAGCATCAAGTACGTCGATGACCACCGCACCTTCATATCCAGTATAAGTTGAACTGGATGGCTGTCATTTGCCTTAACCTGAATAGTGCTCCACATTTCTTTTCGCTTTGATGATGAGCGTTCCTGACCAGGGGTGAGCGATAATATTTTTGTCGGGTGAAGTAGCGATACGTGCCTTGACTACAATAGCCCTTACCAACCCGGCGGAACATCACCTTCCTTTGTATTCATAACGGACCATATTTTATCATCTTTCGATCCTCTGGGTACAGCGTCCGACAAAGAGTTAGAGAGAGAGCTGATATCCTTGACAAGTTGTTTGACTGTGTTGGGAGTGGGCATTTTGGACGAAGAAGGGGGAGGAGCACAAGTTGACAACGCAAAGATGAGCATTGGGCACATTGACATATAGGCCACAATGACTTACATTGTACATGTACTTGAGCAAAAAGGAAGGTTGAGAGGGAAGCGCAGATACGACGATGAAAAATGACAGGAAACGACGGTGTGTCCATGCAAAGTTGATAGATTAAAGTTCGATAATTACCCCAAAAAAAAGGTCAAAGCCGCGGCTTGACGGCCCAGCTTTGGCTTTTCAAATCATAGGCCGGGCCAAAGCCGTCACGAAGCCGTCACTTTGGCCCGGCTCGGCCCAGCCTATTTCGGCCTGGCTTGGCCCGGCTCACGGCCTGAAGCCGGGCCGGGCACAACCCTAGACTGGACCTCTTGATCTTGAGGCATCGAGAGAATCGGCATGGCATCGCCTTCTGTGAAGAGAGTGTTGAATCGCGCAGTGATAAAGTAGATTAGATCGTAATAGATCTAATAAAATGATATTCAGTTTCTGTGAGACGAAACTAGCTTGTGTCATATTTACCTAATAAAATGATACTACAACGCGTAATCAGCTACTGATAAGATCGTGAGATAGTAAGTACTTACTTCAGTTTCTGTGAGACGAAACTGAAGTATCTACTGTATGTACGACGCTCTTAAGTATCTGAGAGCGTCCCTAATTATTTTGTCTATAGTAACTATCAAATTGTTTTCACGATCGCTATGTGCTAGCTACCGATTGTCTTAGATCATACTATCAATTTTGTTATCGTACGCGTTTCATCAATTGAGCTGAAACGCTTATGTGGTCCGGGCCTGTGGGCCGCCCGGACAGTTTGGGCCGACGCGTCAACGCTTCGGCTACTCTTTATCTCAACATCCCCCCAGTGATCTAGACAGTCAGTAGATTAGATCAGATGAGACCTAATCCAGTGATGAAAGTCTGAAGCAACACATGAGCGTGCGGCTTGGTTAGACCATCAGCAAGCATCTCTGCTGTGGGCGTTCTGACTAGATCAATCAGTCCGTCCTCGATGTACTGTCTGATTGCGTGATGCTTTATGGGGATATGTTTTGATCTTCTTCCGGTGACGGGATTGAGCGCAAGATCTACGGCGCCTTTGTTATCACCATGGAGCGGAATCGGATCAGTGATATCGTAGCCGATTTCGGAGAAGAAGCTCCGATACCACGCGGCTTGATTAGCTGCGTCGGCTAGGGCCATATACTCGGCTTGAGTGGTGCTCTGGGCGATGGTCTTCTGTTTACGCGAGGACCAGGAAATCGCAGCTCCGGATAGCAAGAATACATAGCCTGAAGTGGAGTGAAAGTCATCTGCGTCATCTCCGAGACTAGAATCGGAGTATCCGTGCAGTCCAATGCCTCCCACGCCATCGTAATGTAGCTTTAGTTGGGCTGTGCTGTTAAGATAAGATAGCACATGTTTTGCAAGGTGTAGGTGCTGCGTTGACGGATTGCTGGAATACTGTGCAAGACGCGAGACTGCGAAGGAGATGTCTGGACGCGTTCCGATTTGCACATACAGGAGGCTGCCAATTATTCTTTGGTAGTACTTTATTTCCGAAGGCGTTGCCTGTCCAGTATGCTTAACCAGATGTATTTCCGCGCCGGACGGAAGTGGGGTTCGGACCGGATTGGAATCCGCCATCTCGAAGCGATTAACGATCTCCGAGATGTACCTAGATTGGTCAATGTCTAACACTTTAGCCGAGCGATCACGCGTTACGCGGATCCCAAGATAGGACTCGATCTCACCTAGATCAGTCATCTCATAGCATGTAGACAGTGATTGTTTGATGCCAGTAATCTGCACGCGCGAGTCGCTTAAGATTGTGATATCATCGACATAGAGGATGATAATGATAGTGGATCCCCCCGCGTCTTGGCGATGATAGACGCCGGCATCAGAATGCGTGTGCGTGAAGCCGAGCTCAATGAGAACCCCATGAAACTGCAGGTTCCATGCGCGCGAAGCTTGTTTGAGACCGTAGATCGCCTTCTTCAGGCGGCAAACTTGGTGTGATGTCTCCGGAACAGTGAATCCTTGTGGTTGCTCCATATAAATCTCTTCGTCCAGTAGCCCGTTCAGGAACGCTGACTTGACGTCCATCTGGTGGATCTCCCAATCCTCTAGCGCGGCCAACGCTAACAAGAGTCGCAAAGACTCAAATCTCGCTACTGGAGAGAAGGTGTCACTGTAATCAAGTCCTTCAATTTGTGTAAACCCCTTGGCTACAACGCACACACGAAATCAGCCATCCGATTTGCGTGCAAATACCCATCTTGATTTCACGGCCTTACGGCCCGGCGGTAGATCGACTAGATCCCAGGTACCATTTCTGGCAAGCGCATCTATCTCATACTGACAGGCAGCTTTCCAATCATCGGCTGAGTCCGATTCCATCGCTTCCCGATAAGATACAGGGTTTAGCACCTCGGCAGTCGCTAACAGGGCCGTATGTGATATGCGCCCTCTCCGAGCTGGATGTTCCACGTTGTCCTCACCGAAATATCTTGGGTTTGGACGCGGGTTAGCTCTAAGTCTACGAGGCGAGGGTGGACGCGTCACGAAGGTGGGTTGCAGAAGTGCTGGAGGGGTCGGGATAGGAATGCAGGACGGGGGAGTATGGTACACTGAAACATTCTGAGGTGCCGCCGCAAGATTTGCAGGGGTTTCTGGAGGCGTGCGGCCATCCGGTTGGTGAGGGACAGGTTCCGGGAGGGAAAAAGTAATAGGTCCGGCAGGGACCAGGGGTAGTATGGGCAAGGCGGACGGTCCACCGCTTGCCTTTGCTGGGAAGAATGCTTCGTCGAATGTTACATCACGCGAAAGTACTATTTTCCGAGTGGCTGGATTCCATAGGCGGTAGCCTTTAGATCCTGATTCATAACCGATGAATGTCATTTCGATCGCCTTGGGATCGAGCTTCTTCCGCTTAGCGTCAGGGACATGTACATATGCCCTGCATCCGAAAACTCGGAAGTAAGAGACATCCGGGATGTGTCCGGAGTCCCACAATTCATGAGGGGTGCGCCAACCGAGGACGCGAGTGGGCGTGCGATTGTGAATGTGAACTGCAGCATCAGTAGCCAGTTCCCAAAACCCGAGAGTAAGACCGGCGCTGTGTATCATGGCGCGCATCTTATCTTCCAGGGTCCGGTTCCATCTCTCCGCTAATCCGTTCTGTTGTGGGGAACCCGGCATCGTTAATTTGTGCTCGATCCCCTTCTGTGTTAGTACCGATCTAAGGGCGCCCGACATGTATTCTCCACCGCGATCCGAGTGCAAAGCCTTAACTGTCTCGCTTGTTTGATTTTCAGCCCAAGCCATATATTTCTTGAAGGCGTCTGCACACTGATCTTTTGTTTTGAGAAAGTACACTACTCCAAAGCGGGAGTAGTCGTCGATAAATGTTGCGAAGTAACTTGCGCCCCGGATAGACCGGACTTGCATCGGACCGGCTAGATCGCTGTGTATGATTTGCAATCTCCGTTCCGAGCATTTAGAGGAACCCGAGAAAGGAAGTCTCGGCTGCTTGCCGAGTTGACACCCTGGGCAAGGGGCAAGATCCTTGTCGGTTGAGCTAAGCGAAATTCCATTAACGGAATCGCTGTAACGTATGAGTGCGTTCCAGGACATATGTCCCATCCGCTGATGCCAGATGTCGAGTGATAGCACACCACTCTGCGCATGTAGGGACGGAATGGATAGGTCAAACCAGAATAGATTATTCTCCATGTACCCTTGCGCGATCTTCCGATCTTTGATGTGGATCTGGAAGCCATCTTTAGTGAATGTTATTTGACCCCCCTTCCGGAGTAGTGCTGACACTGAGAAGTACCGTGCGTCGGCTTCCGGAACATGCATAACATCTGAAAGGGTCAATTGAACATCCCCAGTTCCTCCTGACGGCCTGACGGAAACCGATCCAGTCCCAATCTGTGAGATGACAGCATGACCTCCAAGACTAACAGATCCGGACGCTGGAGCCCAAGAAATGAAGTCGGAGCGGAACGGCGTAATATGATGAGTCGCTCCAGAATCGACCATCCAACGGGATCGGGCTGTCGCGTAGAGAGAAACACGTATTTCATTATCATCATCCGATACTTCAGTAATAGTGGCAGTAGTCTCCACTATGTGCGCGTTGACTTTGGACATCTGAGCGCCTCCTGCAGCCCCCTTTCCTTTCTTCGCCTTCTCCTCCTCATCCTTCTTTTTCTTCCTGCACTCCGGTGACTTGTGTCCGAGTTTCTGACAATAGTAACACTTTATTTTGGACTTGTCTTTGTCCTTTTTTACTGGAGCGACTTTATTGAGGGACGCGGAGGGGCCGGCCCGGCGACCTTCCTCATTGAGGATCCGTTCCTGGATCATTTGTGGGGAAAGATCTTTTGGAGCGCCAGCCGCGAGAATAGTCAAGGCGACAGCCGAGTAAGCGTTGGGTAACACTTTGATCAGAATGAAGCTAAATTGAAGATCAGAAATCTTCATATCATTGTTTTGGAGAGTGTTCCGCGCATCATTAAGTTTCTGTAATTGTGGAAGCATTGGGGGTAGTGTCATCTAGGGCCGTTCCTGTCAGGGAGACCCAGCTATTGAAGGCGGCCATAGACCCCACGCCTCCGTACACGCGCTTTAGTTCCTCCCATTTGTCTTTGCACGATTTGAACTTAGTATCATCGGAAACTGCCAGCAAGATGTCTTTCTGCACATAGACCTCAAAGACTCCAAGGAGGACCTGCTCCTCCAAGTCCCAAGTTGTGTCCGGAGGGGACGGCGGGGAATCCGTGATATGATGCCTAAATCCATTCATTCGGCAAACAGCGAGTACGCATGAAGACCAAGTGGACCAATTAGATCCATCGAAGATCTCCATTGTGACTCCGGGCGGGAACGTAAAAATTGAGGGTGCCATGTGATTCGATTAGGTAAACGAGGTGATAAAACCAATCTGGGCAAGTGGAGCAAATACGCGTGCCAGATGTTAGAAATCTGATCAGTACCCCTGACACGTGGGTCAAAACTTCGATCCAAGTACCAAAAGTGTGGGGTGTCGTTCTGATGAACAGTGGCTCGTGAAGGAGAGAGAATGTGTCGATAGACTGTGTGAGCTTGTGTGTGGATTTCTGTCTTGGGAATTTAGTAGTGGGCAGGGCCCATAACCTGTTGAATCGCGCAGTGATAAAGTAGATTAGATCGTAATAGATCTAATAAAATGATATTCAGTTTCTGTGAGACGAAACTAGCTTGTGTCATATTTACCTAATAAAATGATACTACAACGCGTAATCAGCTACTGATAAGATCGTGAGATAGTAAGTACTTACTTCAGTTTCTGTGAGACGAAACTGAAGTATCTACTGTATGTACGACGCTCTTAAGTATCTGAGAGCATCCCTAATTATTTTGTCTATAGTAACTATCAAATTGTTTTCATGATCGCTATGTGCTAGCTACCGATTGTCTTAGATCATACTATCAATTTTGTTATTGTACGCGTTTCATCAATTGAGCTGAAACGCTTATGTGGTCCGGGCCTGTGGGCCGCCCGGACAGTTTAGGCCGATGCGTCAACACTTCGGCTACTCTTTATCTCAACAGAGAGGTCAGGAATAGCAATCATCAAAAAGAGAAGTCAGAAGAGGGGGTGGCAAACCAACCCCACTCAGCTTCAAGGTCAGGTCGTCGCGACGACCCGTCAATTCGATTACATCATCCGTATCCTATTAGTAGACTATCACATAAATATCATGTAGTTGTGTCTATCACTGAATGGGTTTACGAAGAAAACGCGGCATTGCTCCAGTACCGAAGAGGAGTCCCAATCCTGAGGTGTAACCGGCCCAAATTGTGGCAATAAGTGGATGCTACAAAGAATGGACTTGACAGGAATGATAGCCGCACTTCGACGGCCGTTGATGGTTGATCTGGTGACCTTGTACATGAGATTGTTGGGGTCAGGTGTCGCGGGAAGTGGAGAAAACCATTCCACGTAGGCAAGATGCGTCAGAAGCATCTCAGATGAATGGAATACATGTGCCGCCTTGCTTGGTATCTGAAATATGACACGGACTTGTGCTATCCGGTGACCTGAGGGGCAGTTAGTTGCGTATGATCAAGTCAATAGGTGATAGGAATGGCACTTACCGCCAATTCTATGTATCCTATGTTGGTCTCCACCGTGAACTAGAACTGTGTCAAATCGTGATGGTATGGTGCGTCCATGTGGATCTGTTTGTTCCGGCCGAACATGAATGGCGTCCACAATGGTCGACTTGTCAGGATCGGAACTACGAGGAGATGCAAACTTAATCTTGTGAAACACAGGAACCGAGCGGAACGGGATCAGGGTGTCCCGTGCTCGCTCACGCACTGTCGCTGCTGAGACTCCTGAGTGATTAGTTTGGGCAATAAAGTCAGCAAGTGCGTCTTGAAATTCCATGGCACCATATCTCTCGGCAAGGTCGTCAAATGACACAGCTCTAATTGTTGGGTCCCGGGACATCTTGAGAAAACGGGTATCAGGACGCGGCGGTCCAATTGGCTTCGTTCCATGCGAGCTGAGTGTATTGTGATGATGTATGGCCTGCTGCCTCCCTTCAATAACAAGGGAGTGCTGCTGTACCTTCTCACGGCGCTCTAACCATGAAGTCATTTGTGTAAACTCATCCTTGCGGTTCGTTGCACGGTATGCGTCCTTAGCGAAATCGATATGTAGACGTTCGGACTGTTCAGTGTTGTAATTATCAGTTGTTCCAAAAAGCGTGATTGATGGCCTATAATGGACCAGGCTATGGAATTTCGGGATATTGAAGTGCTCTCGCACTCCAAGGTCAACAAAAACTGACTTATTCTGATGAAATCGAGCCAGCGAGTCCTCAAGGCGACCCAGAGTCTCCGTAGTATGAGATGGGAACTGCGCGAGATAAAGGAAGTCGAGGAGTGCGCGCACAGCTTTGACTACGCGTGATGGACTTTGTCCATTACGAAGTTCTAAGTCGACGATGAGCCCGATGAGGATACGGCACATGTTTTTGCGCTCCTGACCCGAAACCCGAGATAGAGTCGTTATTCCCTTGGGAAACAATGTGATATGGTGATTTGGTGGCAAAGATCGACACCGCGCGTTGATTTCTGCTGGGCCAAATGTGCCTGAACTTGTAAGCCATGCAACAAGGTGTTTCATAACTCCCTGAAGCATCTGATGGAGGATGTCGGGAGTGATGGAGATGTAGATATTTGCAAGTGGGAGTGAGTCCCAAAACGGACGATAGATGGGCTTGAGTCCAGTTTCACGACAGGCTGCATGGAATGCCTGTACGTCGCTATCAGCCAAAAGATATATGTCACTTGCTTTATTGAAGTCCCGGGGAGGAAATAGATGATATTCTCCAAGTTGGTCATGGGGGACAGTACACTTGGGACAGCGGCCGTTGAATGTACATGTTACAAGTGCCTGCTCGGGGTAATCGCCGACGAAGATAGCGAAGATAGGATGGCAACGGCGCCAAATCCCATCCCCGCTCATCATCTCAATGCCGATCTCACCAAGGGAGGTGATCGGAGCTAAGAGGTGTTGAATGCAACCATGAAAGAGATTTGACAGAGCACGGCGGCGGGCAGCCTTATTGGTGAGACCCTCAAACTTTGTGGTGGGAATGTAACACACCAAAAGTTGGGCACGTTGTGACGGCTTTCGGCGGATATCCTTCGGGATGTTTCCAATAGTGATGTAGACGGGATATGCCATCTTGTCACGGAACAACGTTAGCTGCGTTTTGTCAGAGGAGAGGATGATTGGCAGGACTGTCGCACCCGGTTGTCGCGACTCGAGGGAGGCCTGAAACCGCTGATTAGTACTCAAACAATTTCATGGTTCCAATTACGCACCTGTACAGACCACCACCAGTCTCCAGTGTGCATCTCGTTGTAGACACGGCATACTCTTTCATCATCGGTAAAGTGTCGCTCTGGGGCAAATATGAGATCGTGCTGGAATTCGGGATCGCCATAGAGCGCTCGAAGGCATGGGACAATCTCCCGACAGTAAACCTTGAGGTGCTCGCCTCCAATGGTGAGCTCCTTACACACAAAGGGTGGGCGACCAGGCAAACTATCGATTAGGGCGTTCAACTGGTTGATTGTGCCATATGACAACCCGAGCTTCTGAACAACCTTCCACATAAGCATTAGTGGTGAAATATCCAAAAGAAAAGCATTCATACATCGGGAATTGCAAGTAAATCCGCCATGGCCGATGATGTTGGGCCACGCATCTTAGCCCAATGTGCGATCTGCCAGTCACATTGGGAGTGAAATGGCACCCAGATGGAATCTCCGGGGGCCTCATGACTGGTGTCATGCACAGGAGAACCTTGACGCGCACCAGAAATTGGTGCACTGGGATGGCCGAAAGGATACTTGTCAATTACTACTGGGCAGGTGGTCTCCAAGATCGCCTCAGCGCGATCCACACCACTGTGGAGAGTTTCATTTATGTCGGGATCGGTGGTGTTAGTGTTGTCAGAAATGTCACTATTGT
>JAGFNK010000650.1:0-27777 GCA_025769875.1 Russula earlei | reverse complement strand
GCCACCTGAGGTTGAGGGTAACCTGATTGAGAGTATTGGCAGCAGCAAGGGTTTGTCGAACTTCTTTGAGGTGGCCTTGATGTTTGAGTATTTGGGCGAAGAGGAGGCAATGGTTTTTCTCCTCTTGAGGATCTCCATTGTCCTGTACCTGTATGACTTGACTCTGGCTGTGAGGGAGGGTCATTGTCGTCCTATGGCCCTATTGACAAAGTTCGTGTAAGGCTGGTCAGCGAGGAGCATGTCCCACTGCTCCTCGTTGGGGACTGAGATGGGCCAGGCAGTGGGGATTGTGTGAATACTCAAGAGAAAATGGGGGCTCCCTTGCCAAGGTAGCGTGGATGAGGGGCTCTGGTTGAACGTCCAACTCACAAGGAACCAGTTTTGCCTTATAAGGTATGTGATCCTGCTGAGCATGGAATCACCTGACTTGTACTGCCCCCATCACGCGCGATGCATCATATTTCAGCTATCCCTATGCACTCCTTCTTTCATCATAATTTGATCTCTCTTGGTCTAGACTTCCTTTCATCATGTCTCATGCCTCTTGCCTCTCTGTATATATAAACTTCTAGCTACTCTTTGGACTCAAGGAATAGAAGATTTCTTTTGTGCCACTCACATCAGTCTGCCTTCAAAAGCCAAGAAGCTGAAACAACTGCGCGGTGAGGTGCTTGCTCCCCTCGTTCTTCTCTGTCCATACCCGCCCTCAGATCAAGCCCACTGAGCTCCGCGTGCCCCGACCCTGGCGCGCTACACCCTGTACATGGTTCCTCCAGGGTACTGGGGACTGCAAAGTCAATGAAGGGGGTAGTCAGAGGAGGGGACCCAATCAGGGCTGGGTTGTGGAAGGTGAGGGGCATCAAAGAATTTGGTGCCTCGAATTGTTTGACAAGGGAGAATGGGGATGGAGTGCGTGCTGGGAAAAGGTCAAGTCCCAGGGCATTGCACTCAGATCCAAGAAGGGTTGAGGTGAGGGAGCGGATGGTTGAAAGAGGGGAGAGACAAACTCAGGTGGCAGTGTTGTTGTTGTCCTCATCGCACTTGTAGGCAGGAGGGATTCTTGAAGGGTAGAGACCTTCCTGCCAGTTGGGGAGTGGGGGAGGTTGATGGCGAGATGTCTGGCATAGGAAAGAGTGGGGGAAGGGTAGGTGAGAACGGGGGAGGCACAAGTGGGGACTGGGGATGAGGGACAGTAGGCAGGGGATGCAGTAGGTTGGGATGGGCAAGGATGGAATATAAACTGGGGATTGAGACATTGGCAATATGAGAAGAGGTAGAGTTTGAAGGTGAAGAAGGTGGAGAAGGAGTTTGGTAAGTGGAGTGGATAGATGGCAAGCAAGTTGTAAAAGATGCTCTGCCATCTCGAGTTCTGGAGGAGGGTTTTTATACATGAGCTCTGTCCACCCACAGGGGAATTTGTCTTTGAGTTCAAGTATTCTTTGAGTAGAGCCGGAGCGTGAAGGTCAGCAGAATTGACCCATGAGCGCTCCGAAAACTGGGTATCCTTCCCAATGAACAAGGTATTGTGTCCTGCCTCGGTACTTCCTGTCTCCGATGATAGCAGCAATTTCATATTCTTCTTCTCCTTGTACAACTGTCAGGTGGTGGTCGGGTGAAAGCTTTGCCATATGCCCCTGTTTCAGTGAATGGCATGAGAAGATCCACATGAAACACATTGTGGATTTTCATTGATGGGGGCAATTTAATACGATATGCCACTGGTGTGATTTGTTGTATCACCTCAAATGGTCCATAACGCTGGGGGGCCAGCTTCTTTGATGGGGCCTTAACCACCAGATTACGTCCATCCAGCCACACGAGTTGTCCTTCTTTGAGCTTCCTTGGTTCTTCTGATGGTTTGATACGTTTCAGAAGTTCCTCCTGTGCCCTGGATCTGTACCTGTTCCATGATTTTGAGACGTGTTTCAGCCTCAGGAACAGATATGTCCATTGTTGTCCATTTGGCAGTTGGATTGAAACCAAGGAGAAGTTCATGTGGTGTGTGCCTGGTGCCTTCATGTCACCAAGTATTGTGAGCAAACTCAGCAATAGGAAGTAGTGTGTGCCAATCATTTTGCCATCCATTTACGAATTCCCTTAGATAAGTCTCTATCCAGAGGTTCATCCGCTCGGTTTGTCCATCCTGTGCGTGGGTGAAAGGCAGTGCTCAAATTTTGTTTGATCCCTGTGGCTTTACAGATGGCCCTGGCGAAGTTTCCTTTGAAACAGGGGGTCCCTGTCAGAGATGATTCTCTTGGGAATTCCGAACCATGGAAATAGATTAGCCAGGTACTTGATGGCGAATGCCCAGGACCATCTATGGTTTTATTGCAGGGGATAAACTTTGCTGGCCTTTGAGCAGCCTTGATCGACGATGGTAAGAATGGAATCATATGATCCGGACTTTGGAAGATCCGTGATAAGGTCCATTGAAACATATTGGAAGGGGCCAGCTGACACATTTGTATCAAATGGTTGGAGTGGCGCATGTTTCAGGGTGGTGATGGCTTTAGATTCTTGACACTTAGCGCATCCCTTGACATATTCTTCTACAAATAGACGGAGTCTAGGTCCTTCATATTTCCTTCTTATAAGATCCCAGGTAGTTAGCGATGCCAGGGTGTCCTCCCACTGGGGAATCATGGACTTCCTTCAAGACTTCCCGTCGTAAAACGGGGTCATCAGGCAGGTAAGTGCGTAAGGGGAGTGACTTGTGTGAGTAAGCTTGCGTGCAAAAGCTTCCTGGTTATCGCCAAAGGTACGGTTAAGGGTAGGAGCATGAGCTTCAGGACATTTGCCATCTGCAAGTGCTCATTGAAGACATGATCAGGTAGGAGTGTGATAGCTTTGTTATGAATGTTTTCTCCTTTGTGATCAGGTCGTCGTGATAGAATATCAGGCAACAGTGTTAGACTTTCCAGGGATAGTCGTCAACTTGAAGTTGTATTCCTGGAGAAGGGCCATCCACCTTGCTTGACATGGTGAAAGGTCCTGGGGTTTGTGGAAGTAGGCCAGATTGGCATGATCTGTGCGAAATAGTTACTTCATGACTGTGCCCCAAGTAGCCAGTGTCAATATTCTTTAAGGACAGATACTATAGCAAGTAGTTCTCTGTCATGGATATCGTAGTTCCTTTCTGCTGGTAGTAGGGATCTTGAAAAATATACCAGAGGATGGATACCATCTTCAAATTGCTGAGATATAGTGGCTCCCAGAGCGAAAGAAGAGGCGTCAGCATCCACAATGAAAGGTTTGTTGAAGTCTGGGTTATGAAGAACAGGGTAATGGGTGAAGATATTTCTTGAGAATATTGAACGAAGATTCATGTGTAATTATCCCAGACCCAAGGTTTGTTCTTCTTAGTGAGCCAGACTAGGGGTTGAACGATATCCAAGTATTTTGGAATGAAGTTGCGATAGTAGTTCCCAAATCCAAGGAAAGAGCGTAGCTCATGTAGATTGGTAGGGGCTTTCCAATCACGAATTCCCTTGACTTTGATTGGGTCCATCTTGATCATTCCTTTGCCGATAATGACACCAAGATAGTCAATTTCTTCTTTGTGGAATTGACATTTCTCGGGTTTAAGGAAAAGGTCATTATCTTGAAGCTTCTTAAAGATGCGAGTAACAAGGTCTTTGTGATACTCCCATCCTTTAGATGCTTGTGTGGCGATGATGCTGTCATCCATGTAGATGTGGAACTCCATATCATGATGATTGAGTTCTTCTCTAAAGATATCATTGACCATAGATTGGAAGGTGGCAGGGGCATTAGTGAGACCAAAGGTCATCACCATAGGTTCGAATAAGCCCTTATTTGTTTTGAATGCTGCCTTCCATTGATCACCATCTTTGATGCGTATGTTGTTATAACCCCATCGTATGTCGAACTTAGTGAAGTATTGTTTACTTCCTAAGCGAGTGATGATTTCAGGAATGAGAGGAAGGGGGGTTTTGTTTTCAACAGTGATTGCATTAAGACTGTCTATAGTCTTGGATGTAGCATCATTTACCATCTTTCTTGCCTACAAAGAAGCAAGGAGAGGCATATGGTGACTTTGAAGGACTGTATATATCCTTTTTCCAAATGTTCCTTTAGGAATTCATCTTGGGCCTGTTGTTCCACTGGTGCAAGGGGGATAGATCTTGCAATTGAGCATAGATGGAGCATCAGGGATTAGGTCTATGGCATGATCCCAAGGTTTGGAAGTAGGAAAGCGATGAGAGGCTTCTTCATGAAAAGAGCCTTTCAAAGCGATGATAATTCGGGAGGAACTAAATCCTTCCAGTCCTTCTTGTCTTGATCAGCTGCTTGCGCAGCTAATTGGGTAGAAGTGCTAATCTTTGCTACTCTGATTGGAGTAGGATCAAAGCTGTGGGGGTATAGGAAATTGCTTTGATCCATTTGTCAGCATCCCAAGTGGAGGCTACCACAGTATCCTCAAGGGTTCCTTTGGTCCAATCAACTAGCAGGGTTGGTAGCACGGAGGAATGGGAAGCCAAGAAGCATGTCAGTCGGTTGATATTTCAGCAATATAGAAGCGACATTCGATATTCTTGTCCTTTAAATTGAATGTAAAGGTCGACTGCTTCGGTGACAGTTCCGGCTTTGTTGTGAGTACCATCTACATTGCACATGACCTTTTGGCTTTTGTAGAGTGGTAACTGGGAGTTTATAACGAGTGATGATATTCTTGTGGATGAAATTGTCGGTTGCTCCCACTATCAAGTAGAGCAGTGAGATCAGGCCCTTCGTCCACTAGTGCGTATTTGAACAGGAACTTTGATTCAAATTGAGTCTTGCTACAAATACATCACTAGGGAAGACAGCTCGAATTAAGGCCAGGTAATTCAAGCTGGGGGAAAATCCACGCTGTTATTGACCATGGCAGTAGCCCATGAGCAACATTGTTCTTCAGAATATCCAGACATTATAGCCGCAACTTCCTCAGGAGATGGTCCTTCATTATAAGTTTGTGTCTCCTGTTGAGTAGGTTGTTGGACTGGTTGATCATCAGGAGGATTTTCCTGATAATATTCAGTTGGTTGTTCATCAGTTTGAGCTAAACAAACATGGGTGTCGACCTGTTCTTCAGGGTAGTACAGTTCTTGGTATTCATCTGGTTCTATAACTTCAACCAGATGTGTCTTCATACTGTAGGAACTGATTTAAAAACGGTCGACTTGTTAGGACAGTTGCGTGCAACATGTCCTTGTTTAGAGCAAAAGAAGAAACGACCTTCAACTTGGTGTTGTTTCTTCTCTTGCTCAGTAGTGGCTGCTCTAGCACAATCAACGTCCATTGGAACAACTTGATTGTTGCTCCTAGGAATAAATTGACCAGTAGGGTTCCTTGGTACAGTACAAAGGTAGGATTGACCCTAGGAGGCGGTCCAGGAGGAGGGCAGAATGTGGTGTTGGTAGGGCGGAAATTAAGGAAACATTGGGGATTACGTGCGATATTGCGTATGTCTCCCATATAGCTTTGTCTGACAGCGTATTTGTTGTGTTCCTTTCTAGCCGCTTTGGTCCATTCCGTGAAGTTGATAGGTAGGTTTTCCCTCAATAAGACATTGTTAAGGAGTGGCCTACTAAGACCTCTAGCAAAATAGTCTAGAGTTCCATTTGCGTTTAGGTCATATCCTGCATCATTGGCGAGGTTGGTAAAAGTGGCAATATAAGAGTCCAGATCAGGTCCTTGTTGCCTTAGAACAGCTAGTTTGTTGAACGTGTTTTGCCTTTTATTAGTATCAGTGAAGGCACTATTAACAGCATTTCTAAAGTCATTCCATAGAACTTCATCAGGTCCTGAGTATTCCAAGAGTGTTGACACTATTATTGACTGTTTCCAGTTGAGTGTCAACCCAATGGTCCACATTAGGGCCCTCTTATAAAGGATAGACAAGCTGTTAACTCGTCTATAAGGATTGTTGAAGAGAGAGTTTTCATCATTCATATTGCGAAAGATGGCAAACTCTCTCATGAATTTGGAGGATTGGGAGTGGTCTCCATCAAAGATAGATGGTGGGTTTCCCCTGACTGCTCCGTTAGAAGGGATTGGGACTATGGCAGCCATAGCTGGAGGTGGTGGAGTAGGAGGTGAAGGTGGAGTAGGGGGAGTAAGAGATCTAGGAGTGGGTACCCAAGCGATACCAAAGATCCTTTGTGGTACAGGAAGTGGTTCAGGTGCTGGTGGGGCTTCTACAGCTAGATGTATAGGAGATAACCTTAGGTGAAGGTTGTCTGGTTCAAGGTCGAGAGGAAGGTCATTCAGATTCCTCTGCCAAAGATAAATGATGTCTTCCAAGGGAGGGTGAAGGTTGATAGTGAAAGAGTTGATACTGGGGGTCTGATTGTCAAGTTTGTACCAATGTCCGTTGATAAATTTGATAGGGTGATAAAGGTTTTTGATGCGGAGGTAATATCCTACTTTGGGTTTGTCGGGATGCCAAAAGGCTTTACCAGTGATACGTTCAGGTAGATTGTTTAGGTTACGTTGAGTGATGGTTCGGTGTTGAAGAGGGTTAGATGAGGAAGCTGGTTCAATAGAGGGTTCAGGGATGACAAGAGTATTTGAGGTAGAAGCCATGGTGAAACGTTAAGCTTGGTCTGATGTCACGGTAACTAGCTGTGTCAGTTCGCAAGTGTAAAGACAAGTCGATAGTAGAGATGTGTTCAGGAAACGGGCTGGTTCCCATGTATAAGAGTAAGGATCCCTGCAGCGGTCGAAGTGTTTTACGCTAAACAGGTTATGGCCAACAGACCCTTTGTTATACCATTTTCCTTTTACGTTTACTTCTTACCTTTTTCTATGGACTGCTTGCTCTCTTACATCCCTTTACTTACTGGTCTTGTGATCTCTTACGTCTTGTGATCCCTTCTGTGCTATCATGTGATCCATACACGTCCAGGTAACACTGGATTGCTGTTACTTTCCCTTTGTTTGGTTCTCTTTCCATTTATATCTACTTCTTAGTTTTGACTGTGCAATGCTGTGCATTTACTGTGCAGCACAGTCACTTGGTTCTGACTCATTTGTGGCCTCATTCCTATGACTCCTACTTATTATGACTCCTACTATACTAGTAGCACAGTCAAAGCGCAGCTATTGCTGCGCTTCTCCTGTATATATAAGCTCAGTACTTTGAGACCAAAGCCCTAAGCTTGGTCTCTTGTAGAATCAAACCTAATCTTGTCCAACATATTTGCCTGCAACCCACATTGCTCCTAATCCTCAAACCACAACCACCTCTCCATTTCACCAACTCTTCACACACCATCCACCATCTACTCTTCACCTCTCCCTTCCTCCCCTAAGAGTCTCTCTTCACTCCCCTGAGAAGAGCTCTCCTCCTTTAAGACCTACCTTCCTCTACTCTTTCTGTGTTGTTCAAGGTCCCCAACAGACTTGAACACATATAGCTAGTGGAACCAGCCCTAGTCTATCCCATTACAAACTTACCCTAGCTTCTCAATGGACCGAGTCATACTAGGAAGGGTCTATTGGCCATAACCTGTTTAGCATAAAACACTTCGACCGCTGCAGGGATCCTTACTCTTATACACAGGAACCAGCCCGTTTCCTGAACACATCTCTACTATCGACTTGTCTTTATGCTTGCGAACTGACATGGCTAGTTACTGTGACAGTGTGGCTCATGCTGACTTGGGTGGTGATGATACCGATGTGTGGGTTTTCCTGTATAGGGCAGCATTCTCTGTTATGTCGGATGATGCAGCAGGTTGGTTCCACAAATGTCGCTATATCTGACTTTTTCCGAGTTACTGTGGTGTCCCCTTGTTGTACTGTATTGTACCTTGCAAAGCTACCATTCCGGCCTTGAACATCATTGGACCCCAAGCCAACTGCTGCCCCGAGCAGCGGGAGACCCCCACCACTCATGGCTGCTGGCCATGAAATCAGCTGTGCTGGCCTTTCCCCCTACAACCTGCTCCCCATGTTCTCACCCATGTCCACAAACTTGCTACGATGCCTGCATGGGTGCCTCATGTGTGGGCCCTGTTGTTGCATAAAGCGAGCACATAAAGAGTCATGTGGCTTATTCATCAACTGTCCACCTGTCCACTCCTACTCCAGGATGACAACAGGGTGTTCTTCCCTTCCCAGAGCTGCTCACCATACCTTGCTCTACCCCTCCCTTTCAACCCCCTAAACCCTCATGGGCTCGAAGCAACGTGCTTCAAAACACCAGCCTGCACCAACACATACTACTGGACAAAGGAAGGCTGCCTGAAAAAAAACTGGTGGAAATGAAAGTGACAGCTCAGGCACTCCCACTTGACTGAAGCAATCACAACCACGAGCTCAGGCTTCCAAGACATCCCTTCCTGCTATTGATGAGGATGGGGAGGAAGAGTCCTATGCCTATGTAAATGCAGAAGCCTGGGATCTCAATACAGCACACATGCATGGACCACAAGACATGCAAAATTGTCGCAAAGGCGCACGGCCTCGATGTCAACTCACCCACACAGCTATATGGCTGGCCGCAAATTGTTTACAAGAGTACATATGTGCGTATTCCTTTCGTGCCATCTCCTCTTCGTCCTCACATCATCATCATCATTGCTGCCAGCATGCCACCCTCGCCCCCATCAACCACTGCACGCCCTCGCCCTCAATGCCCCTGCCTTCACCATGCACCGATGAGTCCCAACGCACAGCCGAAGAGCCCTGTACCATGCTGCCATCTTCGTTGCCATCAGACAGTGTTGCTACTGTACATTTCGGTATGCTTTTCTCCCCTTTTTTACTAGACTCTCATTTTGTTAGTCAGAGATCTGCATGCCGCCTATGTGTCCATTTCCCAGCATGCCACTGTCTTCCCTCTCCCTTTCTATTTCCACGCCCCCTCGCTCCTCTACCTCGCATCTGCCATCCAAGTTCTCCAATCGTCCCACCCGCAATCACATTCAGCAGTGCCATCAGCTCCCAAGCGACCACCCACCAGCACTCTCCCTATCCCCCCTCCAGCCTCTCCTTTGCATCATCTCCCCCTCCTCGCATCGTGACTCAACCACACCCCTCATCACCACACCTGGCCTTGGCCATCCTTCACAAATCGCCACATGCCACTGTTACGAACCAAGGCCAAGTCCTGGCCGAGGATTGTCCTATTTTACTCAAGAAAGACCTCTCTCACTTTGCATTGCCGACTCCCTTCCATTTTCTGGGCTATCCCTCCTGTGGTACAAGATATTGCTATTGCAAAGGCACTCTAACACGACCAGGCACCGGTTTCCTAATCGGGTAATCATCGCGTGGCAGCCACATGGCCACCCAGCCACCATGGACCCGAAACAGCGGCACAAACTCTTAGAAACTGTTGCATAAATCATCTGACATCATCAAGGCTCCAATGACATCATGGCTGACTGAGCAACTCCACAGTGACCTCATAGGCTCACTAAGCGCCCCACAGTGACATCATAATGATGTCATCGCTCCACAATGATCAGTAATGCGCTCAGTAAGCCTGAAACTTGACACAAGCAAGTTTATGCCTCTGTAGTCCTATTGGATGGTACCAAAGAGTCTAGAATAGTCCCAGTGCTTTGTAATCGACCCTGTACACTGTATATAAGCCCCAATGAAGCATGGCAGTCGTCAGACTGTCCATTTGTGATACTCTCATACTCCTGGGTACTCCCTGCGACCGCTCAGTTTAAAGACTTCCCTCGCCTCCAAGGTACTCTTCCACGACCGCCTTGTCTAAAGCCCCTTTGCTGCACTGGCCTCCAGCCTTCGCCTCTGCCTCTTGCAACACTTACCAGTCCCCATCTGGTACCTCCTCGTCGTTTGGCTCGTCCTCTTGTTCAACGCCGCCTTCGCCGCGTATCATCTGTTCCGACCCTTGCCCACCTGCTCCTGAGTCCTTAGTGATCAGCAGTACGTGTCTTGACAGCCACTACCACAGCCGCTGGAGACCACGACTCGATACCTCGCGTTGTCCAGCTTCAGTCCCCTTCTCACGTCTAGATTTCCTTTCATATGCCTGTCTTTTGTGCTTTTCCTGTCCCTTAGCCTTAGTTCCCACCTGTATCTGCTACCATCTTGAATAAAGTTGCCCTGTTGTTCCCTTATTATCTGTGTGAACCTGAGTGCAGTCGAATGAACAAACGCATTCTCATGTTCCCACTAGGTGCTCCTCCTCTTTGGAGCTTCAGTCTTATGAAGTCATTCTGCATTCTTGGACACACTTCACCGCCCCATGGGCTCAGGTGTGCACTTCCTGGGGGGGCTCCTTCCTGGCACACGACCGTGCTACTGTCACACGATATGAGGGAAACAACGTTGCACACCACAATGCTTGAGTCAAAAACACTATGGGGCTGCCTCAAGACAGCCCATGGGTACAACATGAGGGAAAAATAATAGATATAGACCACAATTTTGAGTTGTAATTCATCTAATACACATGTGGAGGTGGCTTGAGTCCAGCTCCACCAATTCTCACTCAAATCTCATGAAAACAATGGGGCTGCCTAGCCCACATTCAGGCGATTCAGGGACAATAAGTTTTATGTGAATTGAAGCTGTTTTGAGGGAGATATTTGCCCCACACATTTGAGAGGGTTTTCTGCGCCAATTTGGGTGGAATTCAAACTCCGCCAAGTGCACTGAAAATGGCAATAATTTCTTCCATAGTTCTTGAGTAACTTTTGCTGTGAATTGAGGGCCTCTGTCTGATATTATTTGAGTTGGAAGGCCTATTCTTCTCCAGACATTATTTATGATTAGTGTTGCTGTCTCTTCTGCTGTGATTGTCTTGTGGCAAGGGGTAATGATTATTGCTTTGCTGAATCAATCTACCATGACTAGGAGGCTGTCAAATGTTTGTGAAATTAGTAGGTCCATGATAAAGTCCATGGTAATGCTTTTCCATACTTCTCCAGCTGGTGTAATTGGTACAAGGGGTGTTTCTGTCTTTGGGTGGTTCTTTGTTGTTAGGATCTGACTGATCCTATTATCTTACTCTTAGTGAAAGAGTTGCTTGATTTAGTTCAAGCACTAGACTTTGAATCCTTTGATATTATCTCAGGAAAAATAGATGTAAGAGAAGAGAGGGGCCTCTTTCACTTAGAGCTATCACTATAGTTGAGTTAGATTGTTGACAAGATGATTGTTTCTTGTTAGAGAGTAAGTCGAGCGTAAGGCTCGACTTCTTAGTACCACAGACTATTTATACAATATCTCAAGAACTAATGATCCGATTCGTACGAGACTCGGGGTGCACATAGCTGAGAACCAGTAGTATCCAAATATGTAGGGTGCAATTCGAGAATGTCAGAAATGACTCACGTGTGAGTAATTCTTTTCTAGTATCTGTCATCAACCAGTAAGTAATGAGTAAGCCATTACTGATCAATGAGTAAGTGGATCAGTAAGTGGATCAGTAAGCAATCAGTAAACCAGATGAGTAAGTGCATATGAGTAAACAAAGATGAGTAGCATAGGTAAGTGGATGAGAGCGCAGAACACAAGAATCCTAGCATTTGTGCTTTGGCAAATTGCACAACCTTCTATGTAACCTTTGACATAGGTTAGCATTCCTGGCCACCAATAGTTACAACTAATTAGTTCATAAGTTTTCCATTGGCCAGGATGTCCCACGGTGAGAGAGTTGTGGTGTAGTTTCAAAATTTTCTTTTGTAGGGTGTCATTGTTTGGGATGTAGACTTTTCCTTTGAATAATATTAGTCCATCTTCGAGGTTCCAGTCCTGTAGGCCTTTGGACAACTGTCTTGGTCCATTCTTTATAATGATTGCTAATGCATTAGACACTTCTGGGTCATAGTCTTTGCTAGATCATAGTTGTTGTCAAAGGTCTTGGTCACCGATTGGTTCTGTAGCAGAGGTGCATGTTGCTCTGATTTTAAAATATTTATTGTCCAGGAGTACCTTTCCATCATTTTTGTTTTGTATCCCCTCTTTAAAGTCTGGCTGCCTGGACAGACCATCTGCTTTGTTCATAGTTCCTGGGTGGTGGGTGATAGTGAAGTCAAAATTGCTGAGAAGGAGTGCCCATCGGGCCTGCTGTCGAGTGAGTTTCTGTTTTGTCATGAAGTATGTTAAATTATTATGGTCCGTCCATAGATAAATAGGATGTGTGGCACCCTCCAGGTAATGTTGGAAATGCCAGAGGGATGAGATGATGGCAAGGAGTTCTTTACTATAGATCATGTAATTTCATTGTGCAGGGTCCAAGGATTTTTTGAAAAGTAGGCTACTGGGTGATATCTGTTAAATTCATCTGGTTGTTCTAAAATTGAGCCAACTGCAAAGTTGCTTGCATTCCAGATGAGTTTAAAGGGTTTAGTATGATCAGGTAACATGAGGACTGGGGCTGTCATGAATGCCTGGATTAATCTTCTAAATGCTTGTTCTTCATCATTCTCCCATTTGAAGGGGTTTTCTTTCTTTGTGAAATTAAACAAGGGTTGTGCCATCTGTGAGTGTTGGTGGATAAATTGTTGATAGAAGTTGCAGAATCCCCAAAATGCTTGTACTTTGGTGATGTTGGTTGGAGTAGGCCATTTTGTAATGCCTAGCAACTTATCCCAATCCATGGATATTTGTCCTTGGGAGATATTGATGCCCAGGTAACTGATAGAGGTTTCTCAAAATGCACACTTCTCTGGTTTCAAATATAGGTTGTGGTCTTGGAGTGTCTTTAGGACCTTATGTGTCCAATTATCTAGTTCATTCAAGGTTTGTGCCATGATCAATATATTGTCTAGATAAATGACCACTTGTTTGGTGGCAATGTATTCTGCTAGAATAGTGTTCATAAAATGTTGGAAAGTGGCTGGGGCATTGCAGAGGCCAAAGGTCATTATCAGAGGTTCAAAGAGTCCTAATGGTGTCTTGAATTCTGCAAGGTGTTCATTGCATCCTCTTAGGTGGATATTGTTGTATCCCCATCGTACGTCAAACTTGGTGAAGTATTGGGCTCCTTGGAGTTTGTCAATTAATTCGGGAATCAGTGATAGTGGGTATGCATCCTTGATAGTTGCTGTATTCAGGGCTCTGTAATCTTGTACTGGTTGTAAAGTCCCTCCTTTCTTTTCTACAAAGAAGAATGGACTGGAAATAGCTGCTTTTGATGGTCGGATAGTGCCTCTCTTCAAATGTTCATCTAGATATTCTTTTAGGGCTTGTAACTCCTTGGGAGTAAGTTGATAAATGCCACAATTGTGTCAGGTGGCTCCTGTCAAGACTCACTGTTGAACTATCCAGTTCAAGAGTGAGGGGTAAGCTTGAAGATGAGTTGATAGATGTCCAAGATGGCATGGGCAAGAAGTAGAGTCCAAAGCAGTAACAAATACCAAAGGGGTATAGTTACTGGTAGAGTCAAGCAGGTACACAGGGAAGAGGCCAGAATGGTCACAAGGGGACATTCCTTAAAGGAGTATCCCAGGGATAGAGAGTGCCATAAACAAATGGACAGTCTGAGGACTGTCTCCTACTTTATTGAGTGCTTGCTTATATACTACAAGAGAACTGCTAAATAGGGAACAAGTCATAACCTTGTTATCAAGCACAATAGAGTGATGAGTAAGAAGTCAGAGTGCACTTACTGAGCATGCTCAGTCATGCTCAGTAAGCTGCTGAGTAAGAAGGCTTCTCTTGATGAGTAAGAGCCTTCACTGTCCACGTGTTCACTGCTTTAGTACACGTGCAAGCACCTGATTCATTTTCTGTTAGTTAGTTTAGGGCCAGTCATTTGAGGACTTGTAGTTTGGTTCAGGGAATAATGTTATCTTATAAGGCCCTTATAGTTCTATTAGGGTCCTTAGAGCCGACCCTAATGCATCTATTAAGGTCCTTAGTATTGCCTTGTAGTTCGTTCTATAGTTATTAGAGTTGGTCTAATAATGCATTGTAGGGTCTTTGATACTGTGTTAGTGCCTATTATAGAGCACCTAGAGTCGTCCTAAAGGGTCCTTAGGAAGGCCCTAATACTGTCCTTTATTGCTAAAAGGGTTGCCATTAAGTGGGGCTTGCTGTATGTTGATTGTGCTGAGAATCGCTCGCGCAACAATGCGTGCGCGATATTGTGGACACCTCTACTCACCCCTTTTGCTCGTGTGAACAGGGTGACACCATAGAGGCTGGGTTTCCTCTCATAAGGAAGGGTCCTTCAAGGGCCCTCTCTGGAGAATGGTTCATGACAGCTCCTGGTTTTAGATTGATTGCATGGTCCCATGGTTGGTGAGCAGGAAGGTGTTGGGAGGCTTGTTCATCAAACACCCTTTTCCATTTCAGGAACTGAGGGGGGATGAGTTCATCTAGTGTTTTCTGTGGTGTTGCAGATGTTGCTAACTGGGTAGATGTTGTTGACTTTGCTCGTATGCTAATTGTTGCTGGTCTAAAGGCATTGTAGATTTGTTCATTCATGTATGTGTCATGAACCATTCTCCAGAGAGGGCCCTTGAAGGACCCTTCCTTATGAGAGGAAACCCAGCCTCTATGGTGTCACCCTGTTCACACGAGCAAAAGGGGTGAGTAGAGGTGTCCACAATATCGCACGCGCATTGTCGCGCAAGCGATTCTCGGCACAATCGACATACAGCAAGCCCCACTTAAGGGTAACCCTTTTAGCAATAAAGGACAGTACTAGGACCTTCCTAAAGACCCTTTAGGACGACTCTAAGTGCTCTACAATAGACACTAACACAGTATCAAAGACCCTGCAACGCGTTATTAGACTAACTCTAATAACTATAGAACAAACCATAAAGCAATACTAAGGACCTTAATAGATGCATTAGGGTCGATTCTAAGGACCCTAATAGAACTATATAAGGGGCCTTATAGGATAACACTATTCCCTGAACCAGACTACAAGTCCTCAAATGACTGGCCCTAAACTAACTAACAGAAAATGAATCAGGTGCTTGCACGTGTACTAAAGCAGTGAACACGTGGACAGTGAGGACAGTGAAGGCTCTTACTCATCAAGAGAAGCCTTCTTACTCAGCAGCTTACTGAGCATGACTGAGCATGCTCAGTATGTGTACTCTGACTTCTCACTCATCACTCTATTGTGCTTGATAACAAGGTTACAACTTGTTCCCTGTTTAGCAGTTCTCTTGTAGTATATAAGTGCTCAATAAAGTAGTGGCAGTCCTCAGACTGTCCATTTGTTTATGGCACTCTCCATTCCTGGAATACTCCTTTAAGGACTGTTCCCTTGTGACTATCCTGGCCTCCTCTCTGCGTGCTTGTTCGACCTTACCAGTAACCATACCCCTCTGGTATTTGTTACTGCTCTGGACCCTGCTCCTTGCCCACGCCATCCTAGACATCTATTGACTTGTCTCTGAACTAACCCCTCACTCTTGAACTGGATTGTTCAACAGTGAGTCTTGACAGTATGGGTTCGATAATCCTTCGGTATCTGGGAAGATTAGTGCAGCAATGTCTGTGAACTTGGGCTCTTCTTCCTCAGGGAAAGTAGGTGCTTGTATTGGGTAATTCTGCGTTCCAGATGCAGATGCAATAGTTATACTTGGGTGTGTGGTAAGGCAGGTTTGGGGGCAGTTCTACATTGTGATTGTATTGTTTGCCCAATTGATATCTGGGTTATGGTGTCATAACCAATCTGTTCCTAGGATGATGTTGTGGTCTCCGATGTTAGTAACAAGGAATTCTGCCTGTTCATCATGAGTAGCACCTGTGTGTGCTCGGATGCAAAGTCTTTGGATGGTGCTAAAGCATATTAGTCCATTGGCATTTTCTGTTCCATCCACATTTTGTGCTGGCAAGGGTTTGGACATGGTTCGGAGGTGCAGGTGGTGTCTTTGTGTGAAGTGTTCATGGATTATCATTCCTTCTGCCCCACTGTCAAGTAGGGCTCTTGCACCAATTTCTTTGCCACTTGTCTTCCCCACTAGGGTAACTTTCAAGGCAAGGGATGGGGAGTGGATATTCTTGGTAAAAGCTCTGGGGTAATTGATTTCTCTTTGTATCATACTGATTTGGACCGTGTCCCTTCTTGGTGCGGAAGGGGGTCCAATTAAAAATCCATGGGAGCAGATCTAGGATGAGGGATTGAGTCCACAGGTACATCTCTCCAAGTTGTTAATGATGCAACAGGGACTGGTTCTTCTTGTATTGGTTCAGCATTTTCATCTTGGATAGTAGTGGCTCTTACTGTTTGAGGGTGAGAACTTTGTCATTGGCATCCTTGGGCTGCTTTCTTTGTTCTACATTGGTGTGCCATATAATTTTTCTTTCCACAGTAGTAGCAGAGGTTGTTCTTGCATCAGAATTCCTTTTCCATGTCTGTGAGCGGTTTCCTTTCACTTTTGGATTCCCAGGGTCGTTCATTAGGTTCTCCTTGGTACAAGTTAATTTCTAGTGGATTTTCTGATCCTTGAGTGTTTAATCCTCGGGCATGCACAGAGCGTCCTCCTCAAAAGGCCATGGAATTGTACAGGTGGAATAGGTTGTCAAATTCTCTTGCTGCTTTGACAAGGGCTGCAAGTGTAGTTGGTGCCAGTGTGATTCCCAATATCTTCTGATGTAGGGCTGGGTTAATGTTCTTCCTAAATGTGTACATCTTTGTTTTCTCATAGGTGGTAGCTCATGATGCGTGGTGTGACCATTTCTGATACCATTCATTAAATGGTAGTTTCCCTTGATAGTAAGTGTGCATGGTGTTTGCGGAGGCTAACTCTGCTTCTGCAGGGATGAAATGATCAGCAAAGGCTTTCTTGAAGTCATCCCATGACCCATAGTCTGCTACCATACGAGCCATAGCTTTAGTGGTCTGTTCTCTGGCCCATGCTCCAGCAGGTGTTCCTACTTTAAAGTGGGTTAGTGCAGCAGCAACTTTCTTGCTTTCATCTGTAAAGGAGTCACCGTTGATATAGTAATAATTGGCTAAGGCTGCCCAAAAGGCTTCTGCATTATCAGCCTTTCCATCAAAGGGTTCTGGTGCAGTTCCTACAAGGCATGGATTGCTTGACATGACAGGATTCTGAGTTGTTGCGGTTGTAACAATAGGTGGGGCTGAGCCTTGTAATTGGATTCTGGTTGGGGTGAGTGCTCAAGGGATTGTTTGTGGTGCATTGCTAACTGTATGAGGAGTGGGTTGTTGAGTATTTCATTGGGTGGAGGGTCCTGGAGTAGTGCTTTGAACACTTGGTGTAGTTCCTAGGATAGTAGTAACTTCTTGTGTTGTTCTGGCACTAAAATTGACTTCTCAGTTGTTGTAGTAAACCCAATGTCTTCTAGAACAACTCCACTTAACTGGTTTGTCTAAGAAGAAACCTGTAAAGGTATAGGGATTGAATTCTTCAATGTTCTCTACTCCTGGGGCTGCTGCTTTAAGTTGAGCAGTGGTAACTTCGTTGTTGTTGTCTTTGTATAACCAAGTCTCTGAAAGATTTCCATGATTGATAATAGATGCACCCACAAATTGTCCTTGGTGACAGTGATCTTGGATGTCACAGCTGAGGTTTTCAAATAAAAGTGGAATTAGATTTTCTTTGTTGTCAGTAATGTCTCTTCTAGTGCTCATAAGTTTAGACAATGGTTATAGTCCAATGACCGTTGTTCCAAGGATATGTGATGGTGTAGGCTGGTTTCAGTCAAATGGTGTCGGGTCTTCCTTGGTGTTTTCTTAAGTGGATTTTGGAGTATTCTTCAGTGATGCTACTTTGTGTTAAGACTACTTGGGTTATCCACAAGTATCCTTCAAATTCTGCTGGTGAGATAGCAAAGTTGTTTATCTCTCTGGTAGGATGTTGATACACTACAAAGTGTGTCATTCTTAAATGCCAAGCTTGTGTACAATAGTTTTTAAATTCCAGTAGTTCCCTCTTTGATTGTGTAGGTAGATTTGAGGCTAAGAAAGATTGCTCTGGTAGATAGGAGTGTAGTTCAGTATTTCTAATGTCGATACTATCAGGTGATCTGACAAAAGGTGATGCAAAGGGTTGAGGAGGTATAACAGATGTAGGGATATGATTGGTAAACAAGGGTACATAGGTGTCAGGGGGAGTGGGAGGTAATGGTCTTTCAACAAGGAATCCTCTTGCATTGGGAACTGTTTCTCTAGAGGGAGGTCACTGAGACGATGCATGTCTTCTGTGTTGAGGAGCCAGAATTACTGAAATGGGAGGTGATAATTGCCTGGTGTCCACAAGGTAATTCCATCAGGAGTAGGAGGTGTATCTGGTCGATAGCCGCATGTGCAATACTCTGTTTTGCAGTTACACCTTATTGTCCACGGATTTGACTCAGTGTCTTCTGTACTAGCAGACCAATGTTCTTGGCTGGTTGGGACCATAGTTTGGATTGGTGTGAGGGGTCGAGGGGCAAGGCCTGAGGTTTCTAGGATTGCTGGAACTGAATAGTATGCAGGAGGACCAGTATATGAGGCATCTGGGCTGGTGATTGCCCAAGGTTGATCATAGTCTGCGTCGTATAACCAAGAGTTAGTTTCCTAATCAAAAGTGTTGTGTATTCCTGGGACAATAGCAAGTTTAACGTAAGAACTATTTTCCCTTTGTATCCTGTTTAGATGCAGGTGGTAGAACTGGACTGTGAGGCAATAGTAGCTGATATATGTCCAGGCCAAATAGAACAGATGATAACCTGTTCTTATGGAATGAATAATGAGATGATGGCATGGTTGAATGATCCTGGTCCAGAGGTTTAATTCACTGGAGTGTAGAGATTGGTAGTCAACTGGTTGTCCTTGAATGTTTTTTGCTTGAGCAAGGTGCCAATATAATAATTGTTGTCATGCTGGTGGCAGGAGTCAACTAAGGGTTTCAAGATATAATGTGTGTTTGTCATGGCTTAGGAGTTGTCCAAATGGTAAGACTTCAAGGAATTCTTTGACAACAAGGTGAGGGAAATCTTTGTGGGGTGGTTCAATTCCTGGAATGTTATGTAGGTTGGTTAAAGTGATGACAGGGAATGCAGTGGAGGCCCAAGTTTGATAGTGATTTAGACTTAATATGTGTCTGGTAATAGCGTCTTCTTCTTTGTCTTCTTCTAAGGCATATTCTTGAGGCACTTTAGTTAAGATGAGAAGAGAACTTTATTCAATCTTTATTGAAGCATTAACTCGAGAGGGTTGGCAGGGATGCGAGGCAAGAAGCAGAAGCAAAGTAGCTGAGGGTTAAAACGTATGGTGTCAACCATATAGGTCGAGTAGTAGCACAAGGATACACAGTTACTTCCTTCCTCAAAGTGTAAGTAACCATATGCAAAGGCTAGACGTCCATCCCAGAAGTCGTGTATGATAGATAAGCAAAAGGAGCCTTTGTACACAGGACAGTAAATGGGAGGTAAAGTAAGAAGCTTTCTAAACAAAGAAGTGTTAAAAATGTAGGTGAGGCATCCAAGGGGGAAGTCAGCATCTGGGGCATGTATTCCTACTGAGGAACAGATGCCAAAAGGGGTGAGGTTATAATGGGTGGCAAGGGCAGTGTTGGAGGGTTCCACCACAAAAGTGTGGACGATGTGAGCACGGAAGGCAGTGGTGTAGGTGTCTGTGAAGGTGCGACAACTTAACTGCTCTGTGGTAGGGATGTGTGATTGGTGGTCTTGGTAGTTTAAGTCATGGAGGGATCACCACTGCTTGTGGGAATGACTGGTGGTGGGAAGGACAAAGTACTGGTGAGGGTGGAATTGGAATGCTGTGCAAGGGGGACAGTCAAGGAAACCTTCAGGCAAGGGAGGGCGGTCCGCTTGCTGTTGCTCATTCTGTGCTGGTGGAGGGGTGCTGACAGGGATGAAGTCGCCTGAAATAGGCTGGGCAGTGACAGGGGAAGATGGTGGGACTACTGGGGAGTCAATGACACTGAGGGGCGATGAAGTATGGATAGGATCGAAGTTTTCAGTGAGGAGCTGGAGGGCAGTGCATGGATTTGGTTGGAAAGGAGAAGGAAGATGACCACATGGCATGAGCATGATGTTGTTGTGATAGAATTGTGCTCAGTACTGTAGAATCAGAACTGTGATTGGGTAATCTAACCTGTTCCAATAGAATCACACTGGGTGTCATGTTAGTATAAGTAATGAGTAATAGTAAGTAGCAAGTGTAACTGACCTCAGTACTGTAGAATCAGAACTGAGGTTTGGAATGGTGAATGTATCATACTTATATACTTGAGACAAACAATAAGAGGATTGTTATAGTGTGGAATGCCACATGAACTAAATGTGTGGGTGATCTATATATGTGGTGGTAGACAATGCTATTCTGCACCAAAGTGGAATCTGGACTTCCAGGCTCATGGCATTGCTGCATTGTGTGTCCCACTGTGGCTGCAACTTCAACAGATGTTAGTCAGTGATGTGTAAGCTATGTCCACCATGTCCTCACAGTGCTTAGGATAACTCAGAATCACATGGCTCTGTGGTGGCATTGTCTGGTAACAATCAGAATAAGGTTGGCACCAATGTCATGTCTATATCTAGACCAATTCAATATCACATGGCATTACCTCAACATTGTCTGGCATCAGTCTGAATGAGCGTGGCATAACTTGGCAGTGTCTTCATTATGTCCACCATTTTCCTGGCATTCTCTAGTCTCCCTTAGAATCAGATGGCACTGGTAGTTTTGGGCCACCAGGGGCATGTAGGGAGGAGCATGACAGTGCAACACAGTACATCCCCAAGATCAATGTGAGCCCTCAATTTTGGCATTCCCCTCAGGGGAGATAAATTCTTTTTACTTCTCTCTCTGCCTTGTTACATTCAGATCAAAATCAGAAATGTCTGAAAATGAAGAGGTTGAGCTTCATAACATATCAGCCTCTCCTCTCCCATCCCTAATAAAAGCACACATACAACTCCAATGCCTAAGACACTGCTAAGTGATACCATGGGCATTCTGAGTAATGTGACATAATGTCAAGATAATGCATGCCATGTAGATCAGATGGATACTAGACATTGCCAGGACATTTGTGGATAATTCTTACACACTGCTGATTGATGCCATGCTTACATTGAGCAATGCTAGAAAATGTCAAGATAATCCCATTTGGCTCATAGAGATTGTAAACATTAGCAGGACATTGTATACCATGCTCATTCTGACTTCATGCCAGACAATGGCAAGATAATACCATGTAGTTCAGAGTGATAAAAAAAATAGCCAGGACAGTGGTAGACATAGCTAAGTCACTGCCAAGTGATGCCATGGTGATTTTGAGTGATGCCATGTGATGCCAAAGTAATGCTTTGAGTTTCAAAGGCATTGTAGAGATTGCCAGGATGGCCTTGGACATGGCTAAGACTATGCCAAGTGATGCCATGGTCATTCTGAGTGGTGCCATGCAAAGGCAAGGTAATGCCATGTATTTCAGAGTGATCATAGAGATTGGCAGGATGGTCATGGACATGGCTAAGACAATGCCAAGTGGTGCTATGGTCATTCTGAGTGATGCCATGTGTATCAGAGTGATAATAGAGGTTGTCAGGATGGTAGTGAACATGGCTAAGACAATGTCAAGTGATTCCATGGTCATTCTGAGTGATGCCATGTGATGCCATGATAATGCCATGTGTTTTAGAGTGATCCTAGATGTTGCCAGGATGGTGGTGGACATGACTAAGACAATGCCAAGTGAGGCCACACAGTACCAAGGTAATGCCATGAGTTTCAATGGCATCCTAGAGGTTGCCAGGATGGTTGTGGACATGGCTAAGACAATGCCACGTGATGTGACACAGTGCCAAGGTAATGCCATGGGTTTCCAATGCATCCTAGAGGTTGCTAGGATGGTGGTGAACATGGGTACGACAATGCCAAGTGATGCTAATGGTCATTCTGAGTGATGCCATGCAATGCCATGATAATGCCATGTGTTTCAGAGTGATCATAGAGGTTGCCAGGATGGTCATGGAGATGGTCAAGACAATGCCAAGTGATGCTATGGTCATTCTGAGTGATGACATGCAATGCCAAGATAATGCCAGGTGGTGCAGGGTGATCCTAGAGGTCGCCAGGATGGTGGTGGACATGGCTAAGATGATGCCAAGTGATGCCATGGTCATTCTGATTGATGCCATGCAATGCCAAGAGAATGCCAGGTGGTGCAGGGTGATCCTTGGCGTTGCCAAGATGGTGGTGGGCATGGCTAAGACACTGCCAAGTGATGCCATGGTCTTTCTGACTGGTGCCATGCAATGCCTAGATAATGCCATGTGTTTCGGAGTGAGCTTAGAGGTCGCCAGGATGGTGGTGGACATGGCTAAGACAATGCCAAGTAATGCCATGGTCATTTTCGGTGATGCCATGCAACATCATGATAATGCCATGAAGTTCAGAGTAATCCTAGACAGTGCGAGGTCATTGGTTGACAGTTCTATCTCACTGCCAATTAATCCCATGGTCTATCTGAGTGATGCCATGCAATCCCAAGATAATGCCATGAGTTTCAAAGTGATCATAAGGGTTGCCAGGATGGTGGTGGACATGGCTAAGACAATGCCAAGTGGTGCCATGGTCTTTCTGAGTGATGCCATGCAATGCCAAGATAATGGCATGTGTTTCAGGGTGATCCTTGACATTGCCAGGATGGTGGTGGGCATGGCTAAGACACTGTAAAATGATGCAATGGTCTTTCTGAGTGATGCCACGCAATGCCAAGATAATGGCATGTGTTTCAGGGTGATCCTTGACATTGCCAGGATGGTGGTGGGCATGGCTAAGACACTGCCAAATGATGCCATGGTCATTCTGAGTGATGCCACACAATGCCAAGGTAATGCCATGAGTTTCAAGGGCATCCTAGAGGTTGCCAGGATGGTTGTGGACATGGCTAAGACAATGCCAAGTGATGCCATGGTCATTCTGAGTGATGCCACACAATGCCAAGATAATGGCATGTGTTTCAGGGTGATCCTTCACATTGCCAGGATGGTGGTGGACATGGCTAAGACAATGCCAAGTGATGCCATGGTCATTCTGAGTGATGCCACGCAATGCCAAGATAATGGCATGTGTTTCAGGGTGATCCTTGACATTGCCAGGATGGTGGTGGGCATGGCTAGGACACTGCAAACAAGACTGTAACTCTGGTGACATGGACAGTAAAGAATAAGGTGTACATCCTGTTCCGCACAAAGGAAAGGGTAAAGGCAAATAACAAGTCAATGGCACAGAGGGCAATCAATGCCCACATGAATTTGGGGACACGCAATTGGGCTCGTAACATTCCATTCTGAGACCACAAGTATTCTATCCAGTGGAATGAGCTTAGGGTCCATGGCCTATGAGAAGGGACCCACAATAACTGAGTGTTTGGACGTTGACTGTGATGATGATAACGTGCCCTGCAAAGCGATGGATGTAGTTCAACTAAAGGTAGACATTTAAGAACAGAGGTGTACGCAACCGAAGAGTGGGAACCACATGCCTTCTCGTAACCGACCCCACTGGCCCAGCTCAATCAGTTCATTTTCCCTGCAAGCGCAACGGCTATCGGTATCTGCAACATCACAACATAGCCTGTACACACAGGATCAGCGGCAAACAGGTTGGAGTGGTGGAGGGACACATAGTGCATGAAGATGGCATAGACAATGAGGATGAACAGCTTGCCAAAGGAGAAGCTGGGAGAGATGCAGAAGTTGAGCATGTACACGAGCATCATGTGCACAATCTTTGTCCAGTGGGGCACATGCATTGGCATGTGGCGGTTGTGTGATGGTGCGGATTAGTGGGAGGAGCCGCAACAGCCTGCACCACCAGTGGTGGTGGCCGCCACCATGCGCAGGGGGGTGATGAGGGCGGCGCAGGCTTTGTTCTTGTTCTTGGCCATGGCCACTCCCCCAGTGACGTCCTCCTTGTCCTCTGGCATGTTGATGAGCGTGGGCATGGTCTGGTTAGTGCTAGTGCTAGTTGAGCGAATTGGTCTTGTTCTAGTCGTTCTGGAGTGGCCATGCGTGTCTGCCCGGTGGAGGTTGGTGTTGTTGTGCAGGCACAATGAGCCGGAATGGAGGAAGAAGCCATTGAGGATCTCAGAGGGCTAGAACAAACAAATGAGGGCGCAAGGGAGTGTCAGGGTAGCATATATGGTGAAGAGGAAAAGCACGACAATGTTGATGTGTGTGCTGGACATGGTGGGAAGGCATGTTTACCACTGTGCAAAATGGAGACGAGAAGGGGGCCATAAAAAGATAATCCTGTGAACCATGAGGAACCATGGGTACCCGGTTATGGGGATGACAGTGAATGAGCCCGAAAAAAAGGGCAAAAAAAACTTACAGAAGGTACGCACTTTCTGCAGCGGGGTGTCAAGATACATACTGCTGATCACTAAGGACTCAGGAGCAGGTGGGCAAGGGTTGGAACAGATGGTACGTGGCATAGGCAGCGTTGAACAAGAGGACGAGCCAAATGACTAGGAGGTACCAGATGGGGACTGGTACATGTTGCAGGAGGCAGAGGCGAAGACTGGAGGCCAGTGCAGCAAAGGGGCTTTAGACAAGGCAGTCATTGGAGAGTACCTTGGAGGCGAGGGGAATCTTTAAACTGAGCGGTTGTGGGAGAGTACCCAGGAGGATGAGAGTATCACAAATGGACAGTCTGACGACTGCCATGCTACATTGGGGCTTATATACAGTGTACAGGGTCAATCACAAAGAACTGGAACTATTCTAGACTCTTTGGTACCATCCAATAGGACTACAGAGGCATAAACTCGCTTGTGTCAAGTTTCAGGCTTACTGGGCGCATTACTGATCATTGAGGAGCGATGACATCATTATGATGTCACTGTGGACCACTTAGTGAGCCTATGAGGTCACTGTGGAGTTGCTCAGTTAGCCATGATGTCATAGGAGCCTTGATGACATCAGATGAGTTATGCAACAGTTTCTAAGAGTTTGTGCCGCTGTTTCAGGTTCTTGGTGGCTGGGTGACCATGTGGCTGCCACACGATGATTACCCGATTAGGAAGCGGGTACCTGGTCGTGTTATAGTGCCTTTGCAATAGCGATATCTTGTACTGCAGGAGGGGTAGCCCAGGAAACGGAAGGGTGTTGGCAATGCAAAGTGAGAGAGGTCTCTCTTGAGTGAAATAGGACAATCTACGGCCAGTACCTGGCCTTGGTTTGTAACACGGGGGCAGTAAGATGACACAGCCCAGCTTGTAAATGTGCTTCCATGCTTAAGATGAAACTGGTGATGAAGTTGGAGATGAAGGAATGACACATGTTGCAATCAATGCTGCAGCTGCAGCATGTAAGGGTGGCAGGTAGGACAGGGACACCAGGTATGCTATTGTTGGCGATGGCACGCTTTCATATGGAATGCACCTGGCATCTCATTGTTGTTGTTGTGGCAATTGTCATGGCTGTGAGTGCTTTGTCACCATCGTGGTACCACCTTGAGAGGGGGAAGTTAGTAAGGGGGAGATAAAAATGAACCAAAAAAGCTGAACGCGATGAAAACAAAAATGAAATGCACACTGGAAAAAATATTCATCGCTTGATTGGCCAGGATTCAGTGCAAGTTTCGGGAGCGGGAAAAAAGCGAGACATGTCACACATGCTGGAGGTTAGAAAAAGTTAGAGGAAAAGAAAGGAGACAAGGAAATGAGCTGTGCACTGGGGTGGTGGTGGCACACAAAAAAAAACATTCGCTCACTTGGCTAGACTCAGTTTTTCAGAAGTGGGAGGGAAGGCACACAAGTCACATGCATTTGAAGTTCTTGCCAAGGAGGGGGAAATAGTGGGTTTGAGGCAGGGGATGGTGCAGTGAGGGTAGAGGATGGGGAGAGACATGGTAGGAGTGAATGAAAGAGAACAAATGACCAGTGACAACATCACTTACAACTAATGCCATTTCAGGTGGAAGGCATTGAACATCTGGCAATACTAAGGATGCATGCATTGAGACATACATACCTCTATAGCATTGCCCTCAAGGAGTTGAGGCAGGTAGATGTGAAGGACATGGTGCCATTCTGATGCAAGGGTGTAAGTAATATAAGGCAAGCAGAGCCAACATTGCCTACAAAGAGCATTCTCAAAATGGAAAGTAGATCCAAAAGTAGCAATGGCCCAAATGGGATGGCTCGAATCGGCTCAAGCCACAAGCCATGGCTTGGCTCAGTCCAGCTCACCCAATCTGGCCAAGCTGGAGCCGAGCTGAACCGAGCCAAGCCAAGCTGTGACAGCACTTGTGACAGCACTTTATGGCCTCATTTTGTGGTGTTATAGCCATCCAGCATCACTCAGAATGACCATAATATATCTAAATGTTATAAACAAAATGATGAAACATCATTAGGATTTCATATTCAGTTTTGTCAAAATTTTTCTGCATGAAAAATGTTGACATTATGTTTTCTAAAATGCTAGATTTTGTTGTCATGAATGATTATAACAAAACTTTATCTCTGACATCTTTATTCAAATGACAAAATGATGAAACATCTTTTGGATTTCATATTCAGTTTTGTCAAAATTTTCTTCATGAAAAATGATAACATTATGTTTTCAATACAGCTGGATTTTGTTGTCATCAATGATTATAACAAAACTTTATCTCCCTAACATCTTTATTCAAGTGACAAAACATTTTCAAAAATTTCAAAAATTTCACAATTTTCATTCCACCTTTTTCATAAACTCAAATTTTGCAGTTTCAATTTTTCCACAATTTTGTTTCACACAAAATCTTAAAATAATTTACAATTCTTTTAGGATAATGTATGTTCTAAAATCTTATCAATACTATTTACTTATTTCATCATTTTGTAACAGGAATCCATTGTAACAAAATATAAAAAAAATTCTCACAAATTGTTTGCTACAAATTTGTATCAAAATAATAAATTTTGTTTTTCAAAATGTTACAGTTTTGTCATTCACATAAGTTGACTTCCCAACCAGTGCAAAAACCCCACTAAGTCCCAATACACCAAATTCACTTTATCATACCCCTTCCACTCAGCATGTTCCACACACTCTGCCATGCCACATGCAACCTGTGCACCAAGTTCATCTGCACCAGCCTCACTCAGCATTTCTGGGACCATCCTCTGGTCCACCATATCCACCCTCACCTCAACATCTTCAGTCTAACCCATTGTTAAGGCTCCAAAGTGCCATAAATAAGATCAATGGTCATGTCTATAAATGTGTCCTACCAATGCAGATATGCTTGAGTCAAGCAAGCAATACTTGTGGAGGGGAAGGAGTGTTAGATCCTTCTGGAGTATGGCAACAAGATGAGAGGGGCTCTGCAGACAGGGTAGGAGTCAACTGTTTGGGATTGGCAAACTAAGTCGAGCTTAAGGCTCAACTACTACTAACAGGGGGCCTTATATAGCCCTCAGGGATAAGGTTCATGCTACTGTAGTACTGGTCGGTGCTATAGAAGCAAAGGTGGCTCATAGAAGCAATAGTTGCTTCTGTGTAAACGATCTTGGTGCTGGAAGCATTAAGTGCTCCCCTAATAGCATCAGTTTCATAAGTACTTTCCCAATCAGGGAAGCAATGTATGTGGCAGTATAGGAACATCTGGGACAGAAGCAATGCTACTCATTGCTTCTTCAGTACATCTTCAAAAAGATACGATCAACACATTCCAAATGCGAGATAAATGGACATAAATGGTCAAGATCTGATGAATGCATGATGCAAACAATGCAGTCCATAGTTCAGGTGTTCTGGCATCTTCCGGACCCCAAACCACTTGGTAACACCCATGTCCTAATCCTAGATTTGTTGCTACTAATGCAGATGTGGGGGTGCACCTATCACATA
>JAGFNK010000649.1:0-27810 GCA_025769875.1 Russula earlei | reverse complement strand
CACAGAGGTATGGAGTGGTGCAGGAAGAGTTATACATTTTTTAAAGAGCAAAGCGCTGATCGGGCAAGCGGCATTCGTATTATTCCATTGATCAAGGCTGCCAAAGCAGGCGCTGGTGATGAGGATACATGGATACAGTATATGCCTGCAAATTCCCTTCGTGAATTAGCGGGCGCTGAATTACCACAGGGATACGCAAAAGCCTTTGAGGCGCAGGTGCCCCTGATAGAAACACAGTTATTCCTTCCTTATTTGCAACAACAACTGGTTGATAAAGGGGTTTCTTTTGTTCAGCGTGAGATTACTGACCTTGATGGTATTTCCCAGGAGTATGATATAGTGGTGAATTGCACCGGGTTGGGTGCGAGAGAGCTTTGTAATGACGCTACCATTTTTGCAGTAAAGGGCCAGGTTGCTTTATTGGAACCGGGTTATCCTGATCATATCTTTTTGGATAATCAAACACCCTCTTATATTGTGCCACGCAAAGATGCTACTATTGTAGGCGGTACCTATGAGGAGCATAATTATGATGCCCACACAGTGGAAGAAGACTTGCAGCAGGTTCTGGCTAAGGCGTACCATATTATGCCCGCCCTGAGGGAGAGAAAGATCATTGGCAGCTGGGCGGGATTGCGCCCATTCAGGCAAAGTGTACGACTGGAAAGAGAGAGTAATATTATTCATAACTATGGACATGGGGGTAGCGGGTTTACGCTATCATTTGGATGTGCAGAAGAAGTAGCATCATTAGTATAATATCATTTAATACCCATTATTATGATCCATATTCGCAGGGCGGAGCAGAAGGATTGCAGCCGTTTGTTAGAGCTGATACATGAACTGGCGGTGTATGAAAAAGCGCCACAGGAAGTAACTGTTACACAGGAACATTTTGAGGTCAGTGGTTTTGGCGCTAACCCTGTATGGTGGGCCTTTGTGGCAGAGGTGGATGGATTAGTTGTTGGCTTTGCGTTGTACTATGTTCGTTATTCCACATGGAAGGGACAACGTATGTACCTGGAAGATATATTGGTTACGGAAGCATGGCGCGGAAAGGGCGTTGGTAAACTGCTGTTTGAAGCTTTATCGGAAGAGGCAAAGCAAAAAGGCTGGAATGCCATTTGCTGGCAGGTGCTTGATTGGAATGAACGTGCCATTAACTTTTATAAAAAGTATCATGCCCGCTTTGAAGAAGAATGGGTGAATTGTAGTATGGAGGTGTGAGCTAGCTCACACCATCCACCACAGCTTCTTTGTTTATCTTTTGTACCAGTCCCTGTAATACTTTACCGGGTCCTGCTTCTGTAAAGCGGGTAGCACCATCAGCCAGCATGGCTTGTACGCTCTGCGTCCAGCAAACAGCGCCTGTTAACTGGGCAATCAGGTTTTGCTTAATAGAATAGGGATCAATAATCGCTTCTGCTACTACATTCTGGTATACGGGGCAGGAAGGCATATTAAAAGGTGTTGCTTCAATAGCAGCTGCTAACTCTTCTTTGGCAGGAGCCATTAACGGGCTATGGAAGGCACCACCTACGGGTAATACCAATGCTCTTTTGGCGCCTGCTGCTTTCATTCTTTCGCAGGCTATCTCTACACCTTTTACAGAGCCACTGATCACTAACTGACCGGGACAATTATAATTGGCAGCCACCACTATTTCGCCTGTTTCCTGGTGAACTGCATGACAGATCTCTTCTACTATATTATCTGCCAGGGCCAATACTGCGGCCATGGTAGAAGGGGTTATTTCACAGGCTTTCTGCATGGCTTTCGCACGAATACTTACCAGTTTCAATGCATCTTCAAACACAAGGGTATTGTTGGCAACGAGTGCTGAAAACTCACCCAGGGAATGCCCGGCTACCATCGCCGGTACGGCATCAGGCAATGTTCGGAATGCAATAACCGAGTGCAGGAAAACGGCTGGTTGTGTTACATTGGTTTGCTTCAGGGCTTCATCAGTACCACTAAACATGATATCGCTGATGCGAAATCCCAGAATCTCATTGGCCTGTTCAAACAGGTCTTTTGCCAGCGGATTGGTATCATATAAATTCTTACCCATGCCGCTAAACTGGGAACCCTGTCCGGGGAAAACGTATGCATGTTTACTCATATGTAAAATTAAGTGGGCAAAAATAAAGGGTTTGCCACAAAGACAACAGGTAAATGAAGCCAACGGCTATTTAACCCAGTTTGCTACCAATTAGTTTTAGAAATTCATTCCGGGTAGTATGGTTATGCAGGAACTCTCCATCGAATGCAGAGGTAGTAGTAACAGAGTTTTGTTTCTGTACGCCACGCATCATCATACACAGGTGCTTGGCTTCAATTACCACGGCTACACCCAAAGGATTGAGTGAATCCTTGATGGCTTCCAATATTTGCGTGGTTAATCTTTCCTGTACCTGCAGGCGGCGGGAGAACACATCTACTACTCTTGCTACTTTACTTAAGCCGGTTATCCAGCCATTGGGTATGTAAGCAATATGGGCTTTCCCAAAAAAGGGAAGCATATGGTGCTCGCACATAGAATACAATTCTATATCCTTCACAATAATCATTTCGCTTACATCTTCTTTAAAGCGAGCCGATTGTATAATGGCTTTTGCATCTAACTGGTAACCTTGTGTGAGGAACTGCATGGCTTTTGCCATACGTTCGGGTGTTTTTACCAATCCTTCCCTGTCAGGGTTTTCACCGAGGGCTTGTAATGCTTCATGATAATTTTTCATCAGGGCAGCCGTAACATCCTCATCGTAGTGCTCTGTTTTTTTGTATGCCATGCTCTGTGTTGTTTATAATAAATTATACAGGATACTCTACAAAGTTCCTGGGTGTTTCATACAGACGTATCTGCAGGTCCAGTTGTGCATCAATCTTTTTACGCAGTAATTCATAGATCACTATCACAATGTTTTCAGCTGTGGGGTTGAGGTGCCGGAACTCTTCTGTATCAAGGTTTAGGTTTTGGTGATCGAACCTGTCCAATACGGTTTCCTTTACGATGTCACTGAGTATTTTGAGATCCATCACATACCCTGTTTCCTTATGGGGTACGCCTGTTACTTTTATTTCCAGCTCATAATTGTGCCCGTGATAGTTTTTATTGTTGCACAGGCCAAATACGGCATTGTTCTTTTCTTCACTCCATGCCGGGTTATGCAAGCGGTGTGCTGCATTAAAGTGTTCTCTCCTGTAAACGGATACTTTATTATTCACTGTAGTTATTGGGATTTTTTTTAAATGTACGTTACTCCCCGAAGTATTCTACATATATGCGGGGCGTTTCATACAACTTGATACAGTGTAACGCAACATTTGCAGGCAGGTTTGGTGCGAGTTGGTCCCAGATACCCATTGCCAGGTTTTCTGTACTGCACATCTTCCCTTTTAAGAACTCCACATCGAGGTTGAGGTTCTTATGATCTACTTTTTTGATTACGTGCTCCTGTACCAGCTTACTTAATTTTTTACGTCCATCAAAAAACCGGTATCAGGATCGGGCGCTCCTTTAATAGTTACAAAAAGATCGAAATTATGGCCATGCCAGTTCTCGTTGGCGCATAAGCCAAACACCTCTTCATTCTTCTCCGCGCTCCAGTTGGGATTATATAATTTGTGAGCTGCATTAAAATGCTCTAATCTTGTAAGGTATACCATCGCTTCCTTTGCTATTTAACACAAAGGTAATAGAAGTAAAACTTTTGAAAAGTTTCCGCGTTAATCAGACCTTTACCGCCTCATGCGAATTGTTATCACCGCAGCTACCACAGGGGAATGGATGCCCGCCTTTTTAAGTGTAAATACGCTTTACACCAGCGAAAGCCTGCGTTGTAAAGTTACGTTTCATCAAAGTGGTGTAGGGATGCTGGCCAGCGCTGTAGCGCTGACAAGGCTGGTGATGGAAGAACGGCCTGACCTTGTTATACAGGCAGGTATTGCGGGTACATTCGATACCAGGATGGCTTTGGGTAAAGTGGTGGTTATTAATGAGGAGAGCCTGGGCGATACCGGTGTGCAGGAGGACGGTAAATGGAAAGATATCTTTGACCTGAAACTGGAAAAAAGCAGCTACCCGCCTTTCGATAAAAGGAAATTACCCAATGAATGGCTGAACCGATATAACCTGTTGCAACTGCCTGCGGTACCTTCTGTTACCGTAAATGAGATTACTACGGATCAAAACCGTATTGAGCAACTGGTAAAGAAATACGCCCCGGTTATTGAAAGTATGGAGGGTGCCGCATTGCACTATGTATGCCGGCAAATGAATGTACCTTTTATCCAGATACGTGCTATCAGCAACTACATTGGTGAACGGGATAAAACGCAATGGAAGATCAAAGAGGCCATTGAGAACCTCAACGAAACATTATTAAAGTACATTGATAAATTATATAAAATAGCATAAGTGAGTATGAAGCTTTCTTTAGGTTTTTCCCCTTGCCCCAACGACACCTTTATTTTTGATGCGCTGGTTAATCATAAGATAGATACAGAAGGTTTTGAGTTTGAGGTGGTATTGGAAGATGTACAAACGTTGAATAATTGGGCCAAAGAAGGCCGCCTTGATTTGTCAAAGATCAGTTATGGTGTATTACCATTGGTATCTGCACAGTATGTGGTTTTGAATAGCGGGGGAGCTTTGGGTAAAGGTGTTGGCCCTTTGTTGATTGCATTGCCTGCAAAGAATGGTTCATCGCTTACTGCAAATGAAACAGTGGCTATACCGGGTGAGAACACCACTGCACACATGTTATTTTCTTTGGCATTCCCTAAAGTGGTCAATAAATCGTTCAAGATATTTAATGAGATAGAAGATGCTGTGCTAAATAGCACAACAGATGCGGGTGTTATTATTCATGAAAACAGGTTTACGTATCAGCAAAGAGGATTAATAAAACTGATGGACCTTGGTGAATATTGGGAGCAGCGATTACAGGTGCCTATTCCGCTGGGTGGCATTATTGCCAAACACAGCTTGCCGGTTGAGATCACCCGCCAGGTAGATAAGCTGATCAGGAAAAGTGTAGAATACTCTTATCAATACCATCATACAGAACTATCTCTCTATGTAAAGCAGCATGCCCAGGAAATGAGTGAGGATGTGATGCGCCAACATATTGATTTGTATGTAAACAACTACTCTATAGACCTTGGGGAAGCCGGACAAAAAGCAGTGATCAAATTGCTGGAAGTATACCAGCAATTACATCCTGGTACACCGGTAGCCAAAGAGGGAATCTTTATCAGTTGATCTTTTGTTGCTTCAGGGCCTTCCCATATACTTCCAGTGCACGCTTTCTGGCTGTCTCTCAAAAATAAAAAGAGGTATAACGGGGTGATCGCTTTTTAAAGCATGATACAGGGCGGCATTATCATGCAAACGAAGGTCTCTTCTAAACCAGGCGATAGTAACTTTTGGCTTCATAGCGGTACAATAAATTGCCGGTGCAACTGTGCGGACAGGCTATTGTGATAATGGCTTTGTTCCAGTTGTTTTACCCACCGGATACCCTGTATGGCATTGGTAAGAAATATTTCAGAAGCCTGTAAAGCATCCTCTACTGTTAAAGGGGTTTCTTCAACCGGCAGGTTTTCTTCCCGTAAGCAGCGTAGCAGGTACCTGCGCATAGTACCGGCTACAGCGCCTTCTGTTAAAGGAGGTGTTTTAACCAGGCCATCTTTCACGATAAACAAATTGGCAATGGTGGTATCTGCGATCCCATTATAAGGGTTTAGTAACAGTGCATCATTGAGTTGTTGTTGCTTAGCCCATAAGGCAGCCATGGCATAAGAAAGAAAGTTGTTGCTTTTAATATGGGAATACCCATCGCATACTTTACGTGCGGTGGTAAAAACGCCCATTACCAACCCATTTTCATTAAACAGGTTAGTGGCAGCGTTCAATTCCCAGCTTTGAATGAGGTAGTGGGGAAAATGATTTTCCGGGTCATATAGACCGCCGTTTCCCCTGTAAATGGTGAGGCGTACCCGGGCTAGTTTTTGATGGCCGTTTTTGTGCACCAGCGCCAATACCTGGTCCTGTAAATGGGCAGCCGTCATCCAGGCAGGGCATTGAAACTGTAACGTGTGTAAGGAGGAGAGCAACCGCTCAAAATGATACTCCGCCAAACGGATCCTGCCATCTGTTATTTTCATTGTTTCAAAACAACCATCCCCGTAACGGAATGAACGGTTGGAAGGTGAAATGAAAACCTTATCTTCCTTTAGAGACAAGCCATCCTGGTTAATAAAAACGGTTTGGGACATTACACAAAAATAGATAGCATTACATCAAACAAATTCACAAGATTTGCAGCATGAATATTGGTGACGTTATAACCATTCTGGAAGAAACAGCCCCGCCTGCCTACCAGGAAAGCTATGATAACAGTGGATTGCTTACGGGGAATGCGGGATGGCCCTGTACCGGCATTCTCTGTACGCTGGATGTTACGGAAGCGGTAATACTGGAAGCAGCCGCAGCAGGCTGCAATATGGTAGTAGCCCATCACCCCATTATTTTCGGTGGCCTGAAAAAGATCAATGGTAATAACTATGTAGAACAGGCAGTAATAGCAGCCATCAAAAAAGATATAGCCATCTATGCCATCCATACCAACCTGGATAATGTATTGCAGGGGGTGAATGATAAAATAGCGGACAAACTGGGATTGGTTAACCGGAAAATACTGGTACCTGCCACCACCCACCTGTTGAAACTGTTCACCTTTGTTCCGGTGGCACAGCTGGAAAGCGTGCAGGCGGCCATTTTTGAGGCCGGCGCCGGCCATATAGGTAATTACAGTGAATGCAGCTTTGTAGTGGAAGGAAAGGGCTCTTTTAAGGGCGGAGCGCATACCAATCCCTTTGTGGGCGAACCCGGTAAGCGACATACAGAGAAGGAAGCCAAACTGGAGGTTATTTTCCCGGCCCACCTGCATAGCAAAGTGGTGAATACTCTTCTGAAAGCACACCCTTACGAGGAAGTGGCTTACGATATTGTACCCCTTTTAAACGGGCATCCGGGCGTTGGGAGTGGCTTACTGGCGGAATTGCCCGAGCCGCTGGAGGAAGCGCTTTTTTTGCAAAATATTCAACAGGCATTTGGGTTACAGGTAATCCGGCACACCCCTTTACTGGGTAAACCGGTGAAAAAAGTAGCGCTTTGTGGGGGAGCGGGTAGCTTTTTGACCCGGAAGGCGGTTGCCGCCGGGGCCGACTTTTACATTACTGCTGACGTAAAATACCATGAGTTCTTTGATGCCAATAGCCGGCTGGTTATTGCCGATATAGGGCACTGGGAGAGCGAGCAGTTTACGCCCGATTTATTAATTGCTGTTTTGCAGGCAAAATTTCCTACCTTTGCCGTCCTTAAAAGCAAAACGGACACCAACCCCGTACAGTATTTTGTAGGATAAATTGTAAAATCATACATCCATTATGGCAGCAGTTAAAGATTATTCTGTTGAAGAAAAATTGGTAAGCCTCATAAAACTTCAGAAAGTTGATAGCAAGCTGGACGAAATCCAGATTCTGAAAGGTGAGTTACCTATGGAAGTGAGTGACCTGGAAGATGAAATAGCTGGTTTACATAGCCGCAGAACACGTATAGAGGAAGAGATCAATGGCATTACTGAATTTATTGAAGGCAGGAAGAATGCAATTAAAGAAGGCGAGGCTACTTTAAAGAAATACGAGAAGCAGAGTGAGAATGTAAAGAACAGCCGTGAATTTGAAGCCCTGAACAAGGAAATAGAAATGTTGCAGCTGGAAAATAAACTGGCTGATAAACACATTCGTGATGCAAACGAAGAACTGGGTGATAAAGCAAAATCCCTGGAAGGCGCTAAAAAACTGATCGCAACAAAAGAAGGTGTACTGAACCATAAGAAAGGGGAACTGGAAAAGATCATTGCAGATACTGAGAAAGAAGAAACCCATTTCAGAAAATTATCCGGCGGCGCACGCGAAGCTATCGACGAAAGACTGTTGTACAGCTACGATCGTATCCGTAAAAATTATCGCAATGGCCTGGCAGTAGTACCGGTAGAACGCGATGCCTGCGGTGGTTGCTTTAACGCTATTCCTCCCCAGCGCCAGAGCGAAATACGCTTGCACAAGAAAGTGATCGTATGCGAAAACTGTGGTCGTATATTGGTTGATGCTGACCTGAATGACAGCGTGGAAGTAAAATAACTTAGTCGTTTAACACATATTTTTAATTTGAAGGCTAACCTATTTGGTTAGCCTTCTTTATTTTCGGGCCATGATCAGGAAAGTCCTCGTTTTATTGATTATAACTATAACATGTTATTGTAATACAAAGGCAGAAAAGGTTTACGATTTTAATAGTACCTGCCAGCAGGCATACCGGGAAATTACCCAGTTACGACTGGGTAACGGCATTGCCCTGATAGAAAAAGCGAAACAACAAAACCCTGATAACCTTATCCCGGTTGTATTGGAGAACTATGTTGACTTCTTCGTTCTTTTTCTCAATGAGGACCCTAAAGAATATGAGATACGCAAACCCCGGTTTGAGCAACGCATAGAATTGCTGTTGCAGCAGGGGCCGCAATCTTCCCCACTCCATAAATTCTGTTTAAGCGCTATCTACCTGCAAAAGGCAGCAGTAGCCATAAAGTTCACTGAAAACTGGCGGGCTGGCTGGGACCTTAGAAAAGCCTACCAGCTGATCAAAGAAAACAAAAAGACATTCCCCACGTTTGTTCCCAATGATATTTTGTACGGAGGTATGCAGGCCGTAATTGGAACCATCCCCAGCGGGTACACTTTTTTGGCAGGCTTACTGGGTATGAGCGGTTCTGTTACAGAGGGGATGAAGCTCGTACATAGTTTTGTTAACAGTAGCGATCCCTGGGCCCGTTTAATGAGTAATGAAGGGGCATTTGTTTATTGTTACCTGCTGTTTTATGTAGAGAATAAGAAAGAGGATGTATTCAGCTTTATTCAATCTAAAAAGCTGGATATCATTAATAATCATTTGCTTGCTTATATGGCAGCTAACCTGGCTATCAATGATAAGCAAACAGACTATAGCAAAAGCATTGTACTGAACCGCAATAAATCCCCCGAATACCTGGCTACCGGTGTATGGGATTATGAATTGGGTTTTGCCAAACTGTATCACCTGGAAACGCCGGAGGCAGCTAAGTATTTTGAAAGCTATATTGCCGCGTTTAAAGGCAAGTTCTTTTTAAAAGATGTGTACCTGAAATTAAGCTGGTGCTATTACCTGCAGGGTAACATGGTAGCGGCAGAAGCGGCCCGTAATAATGTTATTAAAAAGGGTGCGGCAGATAGTGATGCTGATAAGCAGGCACTGAAAGATGCAAAGAGCGGCGTATGGCCTAATATGCTGTTGCTAAAAGCCCGGTTGTTAAATGATGGCGGTTACAATAGCGATGCACTCGGCCTGCTAAACGGCAAGAGCAATAATAGCTTTACCAAAGAAGAAGATAAGCTGGAATTTACCTACCGGCTGGCCAGGATATATGATGACCTGCACAAGGATGAGGAGGCGATACACACCTACCAGGAAGCCATTACCATAGGCATGAACCGGAAAGAGTATTATGCTGCCAGGGCCGCATTGCAAATAGGGCAGATATATGAAAAGCAGGGTAAGAAAGCAGAGGCCATCAACTATTATGAAAAGTGCATGAATATGCCTGACCACGAGTATAAAAACTCACTGGATCAAAAGGCTAAAAGCGGTATAGCGAGATGCAAAGGAGAATAAACTATTTTTGTTCCATCCATTTTAATCGGGATTACCTGTGATCAAGACCTTACACATACAGAACTACGCTATTATTGACGAAATAGAGATCAGCTTTTCGCCACAGCTTAATATTATAACAGGGGAAACCGGTGCAGGTAAGAGTATTTTAATGGGTGCGCTCAGCCTCATATTGGGAGAGCGTGCAGATACCGCTGCCTTACTCAAAAATGATAAGAAGTGTTTTATTGAAGGTCATTTTACCACTGATGATAAAGCGGCCGTAAGGGATTTCCTGCAACAGCATGACCTGGATAGTGAAGAGGAGCTGGTGATAAGAAGAGAGATCTCCCCTAATGGTAAATCGCGCGCTTTTATCAATGATACACCTGCTACTTTACAACAATTAAAGGAACTGGCCAGCCTGCTGGTAGATCTTCACCAGCAATTCGATACGCTCGAACTGGGAGATAGTGATTTTCAGCGGGAGGTATTGGATGCCATGGCTGATAATTTTGGGGCATTACCTGCTTACCAGGCATTATACCAGCAATGGCAACAGGCCAGGAAGGGGTTAGAGCAGCTACAGGGGCAAAAAGCCTCTTTCAACAAAGAATCCGATTATAACCAGTTCCAGTTTGATGAGTTAAACGAGGCCGCGCTGAAAGCAAATGAGCTGGAGGAGCTGGATGCAGAACTGAAACTGCTGAGCAATAGCGAGGGCATCAAATCTGCCTTATCAAAGGCTTCTTATGAGTTACAGGATAGCGAGCAGCCTGTTGTACAATCTATCAAGCAATTGATACAGCAATTAAATGGATATACAACCTACCATGATAAACTGCAGGCTGTAGTAGATCGCCTGCACTCTGCCCATATAGAAATACAGGATATAGCAGGGGAAATAGAACATATCAATCATTCGGTTCATTTTGATGAGAAACGCATTGAACAGATCAATGAAAAATTAGCCATAGGTTATAAGCTGTTAAAAAAGCATGGTGTAAAAACTACGAATGAACTGTTACAGATACAGGAACAGTTATCTCAAAAATTACAGGCCGTGCTGAATATTGATGAGGCCATCCTCAACAAAGAGAAAGAAGTAAATAATTTGCTGGCAGCTGCAACGAAAAAAGCACAGGACATTGCTGCAAGGAGGGAGAAGCAAATACAACCATTGGAGAGGCAGGTGAACATACTGCTGGCACAAGTGGGTATGCCCAATGCAAGACTTAAAATAGCGATCAAGGAAACCACATTGAATCTTTTCGGGAAAGATGAGATTGAATTCCTGTTTGATGCGAATAAGAGCAATCGCTTTGAACCCATCCGTAAGGTAGCGAGTGGGGGAGAGCTTAGCCGTTTGATGTTGTGCATCAAATCGCTGGTTGCAGAAAACATAGACCTGCCTACCATGATATTTGATGAAATAGATACGGGTATTAGTGGCGAGGCTGCCAAACAGGTAGGGATCATCATGAAAAAACTATCTTCCAGCCGCCAGGTGATCTGCATTACGCACCAGCCGCAGATAGCCGGTAAGGCCAATGCACATTTGTTTGTGTATAAGGAGATAAAAGGCGACCAGGTAAAAACCAATATACGTTTGCTAACAGAAGATGAGCGCATTACTGCTATTGCACAAATGCTTAGTGGTGAAAAGCCTACTGCCGCTGCTTTGGAAAATGCCAGGGAGATGGTAATGAATTAAACTTTGCCTTATGGGATATTATATTACCGTGCTGGGCCCTATCATTATACTCGCCCTGCCTATTTATTTCTGGGGCAAATACCTGGAGCGCAAAATAAAGCCCAGGGAAAGTGTTCAACGATTTCTTGCATGGGTAGGCATTATACTCACCTCCTGCTTTGCTTACTACATTCTCTGTGTTTTTGTATTCCTTAAATTTTTCCTTGTTAAACACAACGCATAATCTATATTTTTACCGCCTAATATCCAGGTATCAACGCCTGATCTAAACTAAACTGACATGGCATACAACTTACTAAAAGGAAAAAGAGGTATTATCACCGGTGCATTAGATGCAAACTCCATTGCATGGAAAGTAGCTGAAAAAGCACATGAAGAGGGTGCCACTTTTGTATTAACCAATGCACCCATTGCTATGCGTATGGGAGAGATTAAAGGACTGGCAGAAAAAACAGGTTCACAGATCATACCTGCAGATGCTACCAGTGTAGAGGAACTAACTACCTTGTTCACTCAATCGCAGGAAGTACTGGGTGGTAAAATTGACTTTGTACTGCATTCTATTGGTATGAGCGTAAACATCCGCAAGAAGATACCTTATACCGATTTGAACTATGATTATTACCAGAAAGGCATTGATGTCTCAGCTTTGTCTCTTCATAAAATACTGGCAGTAGCTAAAAAACTGGATGCTATTAATGAATGGGGTAGCGTAGTAGCGCTTACTTATATGGCGGCGCAACGTACTTATCCTTTCTATACAGATATGGCAGATATCAAAGCGATGCTGGAATCTATTGCCCGCAGCTTTGGCTATCATTATGGCGTAGAGAAAAAAGTACGTATCAATACCGTATCACAATCACCTACCAAAACAACAGCCGGTACTGGTATCAAAGGCTTTGGCGATTTCTTTGATTATGCTAATGCCATTGCGCCATTGGGCAATGCTACGGCAGAAGACTGTGCTAATTATTGTGTTACTTTATTTTCTGACTTAACACGTATGGTAACCATGCAGAACCTGTTTCATGATGGTGGTTACTCTACTACCGGTGTGAGCGATGTAGTGTTGGGTAAGCTGGGTTTGGAATAGCATTATCTACATAAATGAACATACTATAAGGGGCGATACATCGCCCCTTATTATTTGCGTAACAGGAGATAATGATTATTTTTAGTTAACCATCACCCCACCCTATATGGATTACTTTACAGAATCAATCGGTTATTTTGGCTCGTTTCTAACCTCTATTACTTTTATCCCGCAGGTATACCAGGCATGGAAAACCAAAAGCGTAGGTGATCTCAGCACCTGGATGATGTTGATTGTAATCCTCAGCACTATTGTGTGGTTGGTATATGGCTTTCGCGTGGGTAGTAACCCGGTGATCGTTGCCAATGCCATTGTACTGATACTGTCACTGGTACTATTGTATTTCAAGTTTACATTTAAAAGATAGCTGGCAGTTAATGCTAGCTCATCAGGTTAAAGTGCAACTCACCAAAGTTTTGTAAGGAAGTTAGTTTCAAGTCAGCAGCACCCCAACGTTCATCTTTTTGCTGGCTATGGTGCGGTACTATTACACATTTCATCCGCGCCGCTTTGGCGGCAATCATACCATTAAAAGAATCTTCAAAGCAAATACATTGGGTAGGATGGCTTTGTAGTAACTCCGCACAGTTTAAGTATACCTGTGGATGTGGTTTGCCATAGGAAAGAAACTCCGCAGAAGCGGTTGCTTTTAAATAAGGTTGAATACCCAGCATACCAATTACCACATCGATCAGTTGTTGTGGGGAAGAAGAGGCGATCCCTATTTTAAATTTCTTCTTCTCAAAGAAATCAAGAATATATTGTACACCAGGCATAACAGCGCCCTTGCGTTGTATTTTATCTATCACCACTTGTATGATCTTCTTCTCTGCTCTTACCAGTTCTTCTTCTCCCAGCTGAAAATGTGTAAACCACCAATGCACAAATTCTTTGGTACGCAAGCCTGTGGTAGTGATGTATTGCTCGTGTGTAAGGTTAACACCGTATAACTTAAATACTTCATCTGCTGCCTCCTGCCATAAAGGTTCACTATCAATCAACAGCCCATCCATGTCGAAAATAACTGTATCCAGGTTCATAAAAGATCATTAATGGCTGCAAATGTATCGTCAGGAATTAACATACCGGTTACCCGGCAGGTATTAATTTTAAAGGAGCAATCATCTATAGCATTTATTCCACATTACCTATATTGCAGGTTCATTTTTTGTAAACTCTCTATCGTAATTATGAATTTAGCTGAGCGTCTCAAGCATATCAGGATTGTTCGGTCCATTGTATATGGCATTGTAGGCGTAGTGACTTACCCGGGCCTGACCATTTTCAATAAGATTCATATAGAAGGTACAGAACACCTTAAGAAGCTTCCGCGTAATAACGTATTGATCGTCAGTAATCACCAGACCTATTTTGCAGATGTGATCACGTTTATGCATATTTTCTGTGCAGTGAAATGGCGTAAAGAGAACAGGCTGGGTTTACCCTACTACTTATTAAACCCATTTACCAACGTATACTTTGTAGCAGCGGAAGAAACGATGAAGGGTAGCTGGATCAGCCGCCTTTTTATATTAGCGGGTGCTCTTACAGTAAAGCGTACCTGGCGTGCTGAGGGTACAGAAACAAGGAGAGGCCTGGACGCATCTGACACGAGGAAGATTACCAAAGCACTGAGTAACAGTTGGGTAATTACTTTTCCGCAGGGTACCACCAAGCCTTTCGCTCCCGGTAGAAAAGGAACTGCCTACATCATTAAAAATCACCAGCCAATTGTTGTACCTGTGGTGATCAATGGTTTCTGGAGGGCTTTTACTAAAAAAGGACTACAGTTTAAAAAGAAGGGCTCTTTATTGAGCATCCGTTTTAAAGAACCCATGGTAATTGATTATACACTACCTGTTGAAGTAATACTGGAGCAGGTAATGGATGCCATTGAGCAAAGCAAGAAATACATGCTAAAGGGCAAGCATCATTTAATGAATGCAATGGATAAATAAGCGATATCCTTCGTTAAGGATTAGAGGTAGCGAAAAATGCTTTTAACTCGTTAGCATCAGTCGGTTTCATTTTGCCACCCAGGATCAGGCGTAATTGTCTTCTTCGTAAAGCGCCTTCAAAGTGAGCTTTCTCATCTTCCGTTTCCGGTATAACAGGCACTACAGAGCGGGGTTTACCATTAGGGTCCAGCGCTACAAACGTAAAGTAAGCTTCATTACTTTCATATTTATACTGGTGTAAACTGTCTTCTCCCCACACCTTCAAATGTATTTCCATAGAAGTAGTAAAAGCGCGGGTAACTTTAGCTTCTATGTGCACAATATTACCCAGTTTGATAGGGTTCTTAAAGCTGAGATTATCTACAGAAGCCGTCATGCTCGGGCTATTACAATGTTTACCGGCAGCCATAGCAGCCGCGATATCCATCCAGTACATTAAACGGCCGCCCATTAAATTGCCAAACACATTGGTATCGTTGGGTAATACCAATTCATTCATGATTGTAAAACTCTCACTCGCTTTTTTACCGTGCATATTGTGTTGTTAAAGTACAAATATAGATCACCAGGGCCTTGTTCTGCTTAAATGATGGCTTTCTCTAATTGTTGGAGATACGTTTCTGCTACATCAACTCCTATGCCGGGAGCATCTGTTAACTGTAGTTCCATTCCTTTATAGGTCACCCCGCCAATTACAGGATCTTCTTTATGGCCCAGCAGGCAGGTATCCAGGTCATAAAATATAATATTATCATGGGCCATTGCGAAATGCACTTTGGCAGTAAGGGCAACACGGCTTTCCAGCATACCACCCAGCATACAACTCATGTTGTGCTGTTTAGCTACTTTAGTGATTTCCGTAGCCTCATGTATACCACCGCTTTTCGCAAACTTGATATTGATATATTCAGCGGCTTTGTCACGTATAATCCTTTCAGCATCATAGTGTGTAAATACGCTTTCATCCGCCATGATCGGAATGGGAGAAACCCCGCATAACTGGGGGAGTAACCCATCGTTCCAGGTACGCATAGGTTGCTCGCAAAAATCAATATCAAATGCATTCAGTGTTTCCAGTACATATACTGCATCTTCATAGCTCCAGCCCTGGTTGGCATCTATGCGCAGCTTTGTTTCGTGCCCGATGGCTTTTCTTATTTGTTTGATCCTTTCTACATCATCCTCCGGTTGTTTACCCAGTTTTACCTTGATGATATTTACCCCGTTTTTCACAAACTCAACAGCTTTAGCCGCCATGTTTTCAGGCGTATCAATGCCTATGGTCAAATCGCTTTCGATCACCTTTTTAGTACCCCCCAGGAATTTATATAAAGGTTGGCTGGCATGCTTAGCCGCTATATCGTACAAAGCCAGGTCGAATGCGCTTTTGGCTGTATAGTTGCCTGCAGTAAAAGAATGCAGGTCATTCATTCTTGCATCAATATCCAGGGCCTCTTTTCCGTTCCAGATACGCGCAAACTCTTTAGCCATCTCAAAACAGGTAGCCTGCGTTTCTCCAACAATCATGGGAAATGCAGAACACTCCCCCACACCTGTAATTCCCCCGTCAGTATGTACACGGATAAACAGGTTTTGCGCATAATGCATAGTGCCTGTTGCAATGGTAAAGGGCACCATAGGAATAGAATACTTGTAGATCTCTACAGATGATATTTGCACGATAATGCCGGTTTAGAAGAAATGAAGGTAAGCAGTAATCTGCGGGAATCTACTTCACTTTTTTCAGCATAACTATATATGTAGGAAAGTGGTCGCTGTATCCGCCCCTGTAGGTATTACCATCCCAGGTACGCATCGGGTATCCTCTAAAGTGCCCGGTATTTTCTATCATGAATTCCCTGTTAAAAACAAAAGGCTGGTAATAGAAGAAGCCATCCTGTTTTTTATCCAGCCAGGGGTAAGAGATCATTATCTGGTCAAATAATCCCCAGGCATCCTGGTAAGCCAAAGTGCCAATGCCTCTTTTATATAAGTCTATCCATGGGTTGAACAACTCACCTGTATGCACGTCTTCTGCTTTTGCCTTTGCTTTCAGCACTTTGGTAACACTTGGGCTGATGGGGTCGTCATTCAGATCGCCCATAATGATCACTTTGGCGGTAGGATCAGCTTTGGAGATCTCATCCATCTGTGTTTTACAAACGGCCGCCGCCGCAGCCCGGGCAGGAGCGCTACGTTCTTCCCCACCTACACGGCTGGGCCAGTGATTCACCATTACATATACCGTTTCGCCATCCAGTTTGCCTTTCACCAGCAATACATCACGGGTATACCGTGCATCCTTACTGCCACCCGGTAATGCAACAAACAGGGGTTTACTGCTTTCTACCGTAAAATATTTGGGGTTATATAGAAAGGCAACATCCACACCACGTGCATCCTTACTATCATAATGTACAAAGTGATAATTACGCTTTTGCAGGAGTGGGTGATGAACCAGGTCGTTCAATACGGTGTCATTCTCAATTTCTGCTACTCCAATAAAGGCTGGTCCATCAGCATTGGATAAATGACTAATGTCTGTACCTATCCTGGAAATAACGCTGGCCAGCTTACCCACCTTATCCAGGTAAATATCGCTGTTATACCTTTTTTCGCCGGCAGGTGTAAATTCATCATCATTCACAGCAGGATTATTCGTGGTATCGTAGAAATTCTCACAGTTATAAAAGGCCACTATGGCTACTTTATACTGTTGCTTCTGTGCATTAGCAGCTGTAAATAATAGTAAAACAGGTAGTAAGGTGAATAGTAGCCTATTAAACATTATAGTAATGTTCGGTAAAAGACGCATAGAAAAAGCTTTTTAAGATGATGGGTTTAATACAAATGCACATTCTTTCCTCTGCAAATATAAAAAGTGCATTTTTTGTGTATTAAAGCAGCTAAATTAGCAAATTATTAATCTTTACCCCTTTCTATATTCTAAGGAACGCCCCCCTTATTTTTGCACCCAGAACAAAATCTATTATGAGAAAATTGCTAAATGTGTTGATGGTAGCCGCTTTAATGCAGGGCCTACAGGTACAAGCACAATCAGGAAAAAAGACAACTACTAACAGGTCAGCAAAAGACACGATTCCCTCAGCCAACAGAACAGATAGCACTTTAATAGAAGAATTAAAAGAGAACGTGCTGGATAATATACCAACTGTTTCGTTGGATGATAATGATTTAAGCGATGGAAGTTCTCAGAATATCTCTTCTGTTTTAACAGCGGGCAGGGACCCTTTCTTTTCAGCTGCTGCATTTAATTTTAGCCCTGCACGTTTTCGTATGCGTGGCTACGATGGGGATGCGAATACTACTTATATGAATGGAGTGCCCATGGAAAACCTCGATAACGGGTTTACACCTTTTGGATTATGGGGAGGATTGAATGATGTATTGCGTAGCAGGGACGTTTCTATTGGATTAAGAGCCAATCCTTACACCTTTGGTGATATTGGCGTTTCTACCAATATGGACGTGCGTGCCAGTAAACAACGCAGGCAAACCTCATTGGGATATGCTTATTCCAACAGGAACTATACACACCGTTTCTCCGCTACCTGGAGCTCAGGGTTAAGCAAAAGCGGATGGGCTTTCACTTTATCCGGTAGCCGCAGATGGGCAGATGAAGGATATGTACCCGGTACTTACTATAACGGCTGGAGCTGGTTTGTAGGTATTGATAAAAAGATTGGCCAAAAAAGATTATTGTCATTGGTGGCTTTTGCAGCTCCTACTGAAAATGGTAAGCAGGGAGCCTCAGTATTGGAAATGGATTCATTAGCCGGTACCCATTATTATAACCCTTACTGGGGTTACCAGAATGGTAAAAAGAGAAATGCCAACGTTGCAAAAACAAACCAGCCTTATATCATCTTAACTGATGAAACCAAGTTCAATAACAACACTACATTGGTAAATGCACTATCTGCCACTTTTGGCGATAGAAGCTCTACCACATTGGATTGGTACAATGCACCTGATCCTCGCCCGGATTATTACAGGTATTTACCAAGCTATTATGCAGCAACGCAACCTACTGTTGCCAACCAGATAGCCCAGGTACTAAGTACCAATGAGAACGCCCGCCAAATTAACTGGCAAAACATGTACGATGTAAACAGGAGCCACCAGGAAACTATCCAGAATGCAACGGTTAATGGTGTTACCGGGCAAACTTACTCAGGTCTCCGGTCTTATTATATTTTAGGTGAGTATGTAACCAATACACAGAAGATCAATTACAGCTCTACGTTCAATAAAAAATTCAGCAATCATTTTGAATTTACAGCAGGTGTATCTTACCAGAGCCAGAACGATCATAACTATAAAAGAGTAAACGACTTGTTGGGCGGTCAGTATTTTGTGGATTTGAACCAGTTCGCACAATTTACTTTCCCTTCCAATACCAGTGTTACACAGAATAACCTGGCTAAGCCTAATAATATTGTAACTACCGGTGGAACATATGGTTACGATTACAATATACATATTAATAAGGCAGAAGCCTGGACACAGGGTGTGTTCAAATTTAACAAGGTAGACTTCTTTTTAGCAGCTGAGGCTTCCAATACCCAGTTCTGGAGAGTAGGTAATATGCAAAATGGTCTCTTCCCCAGCAACTCTTTAGGTAAATCCGACGTATACAATTTTGACAACTACGGTGTTAAAGGTGGTGCCACATATAAATTGAGCGGTCGCAATTACTTTTATGTAAACGGGGCGTATATCACAAAAGCGCCAGCTTATCAAAACGTGTTCATTTCTCCACGTACCAGGGATAATGTGCAGGATAATATTACCAGCACTACTGAAACCAGTGTAGAAGGTGGTTATATCATGAATGCGCCCAAAATCAAATTGCGCGTTAGCGGTTACTATACCCGTATCGCCAACCAGATGGATGTGCTAAGCTTCTATGATGATAATATCCAAAACTTCGCCAACTACGCTTTGAGCAATATTGCAAAAGTGCATTTTGGTGGAGAGTTAGGATTTGAGGCCAGGGTTATACCAAATGTAACATTGAATGGTGCCGCTTCCGTAGGCAGGTACTATTATGATAGCCGCCAGAATGCGGTAGTTACGCAGGATAATACTGCAGCTGTTGTATCACGCGATATTGTGTACTCTCAAAATTACCGTGTGAGCGGTACTCCACAGGAAGCCTACAGTTTAGGTATCCAATACCGCTCTCCCAAATATTGGTATGTTGGTTTAACCGCTAACTACTTTGATCAAATGTGGCTTGAATTTAACCCTATCCGCAGAACATATCTTGCTGTGGAAAGTGTACAGCCTTATTCAAAAGCATGGTACGATATTTTAAACCAAACCCAGTTGAAAGGACAGTATACAGTGGATTTCTTTGGTGGCTACTCCTGGAAATTGCCTAAAAGCTGGATCAATAAAAACTCATTCCTGGTATTTAACGCAGGGGTAAATAACCTCTTAAATAACAAGGATATCGTAACCGGTGGTTATGAACAATTGCGTTTCGACTTCCAAACACTTAACAACAATAAATATCCACCTAAATATTACTATGCTTACGGGTTAAACTTCTTTGCAAGCGCAACTCTTAGGTTCTAACACATTTGTATAACTTCTTATTTATAAAACAAACGGTATGAAAAATAAAAAACTGATCTGGAGTGTTTTTGTAGTGACGGTGCTCTTCGCGTGTGTTACTATTATATCCTGTAACAAGAAATTTGATGAGCCCCCGGCTTTTGTGAACCCCAATGTAAAGCCCAATATTACTATTGCAGCTTTCAAAACAAAGTACAACCCAGGTACATCAGCAGTACTGATTACCGGCAACGATACACTTTCCGGTATCGTTGTAGGAGATGATAAAAGCGGTAATATTTATAAGCAATTGTTTATACAGGATGCTTCAGGTGGTATTTGTTTAAGCCTGGATGGTACTAATTTATATACCAACTACCCCGTAGGCCGTAAAGTTGATGTGGTTTGTAAAGGCCTGTATATCGTTAATAAAAATGGATTTATCCAGTTAGGTAATATTGATAATACCAACACATTTGTAGGTATTGCAAGTACATTATTTGTAAACTATTTGATAAGGGATACTTTATATAGCCGTGCGTATGTAGATTCTAACCTGGCTAAAACAGTTACCCTGGCTCAATTAACTACCAACAACCAAAGTATGCTGGTTAGAATTGAAAACGCCCAGATCAACACTACTGATACCAGCAAAACATATGCTGATACTTCAGCCGCTAAAAACTCTACCAAGATCAACCTGAACGATGCTTGTGGCAACACCAGCTCAGGGTATATGTACAATAGTGGGTATGCTAACTTTGCAGGTATCAAAGTGCCAAAAGGCAACGGTACTTTCTTCGGTATCTTCGTTCCTTACAACTCTGATAAAGAGTTCATGATCAGGGATACTGCCGACGTTAAATTATACAACGCACGTTGTGGCAGTACCGGCGGTACTCCTCCACCAGCAGGTGTTTTAACAGTGTCGCAATTGCGCGCAATGTACACCGGTACGGATGTTATATTGGGTAGTAATACAACAAAAGGTATTGTTATCGCGAATCCTTCTAACTTATCAGCGGGCAACCTTATTATCCAGGATGGTAACATGGGTATAGACCTGTATTTTGGAAGCACCGCCCCTACTACCAACTTTGCCGTTGGTGATTCTATAGTATTAGATATAACTGGTGGTAAGCTCACTAATTATAAAGGCATGGTAGAATTAAGCCTTGCCGCTGCACAGTTACCTACAGCTAAGGCAGGTACCGGTAAAACAGTAACACCTGTAGCTGCTACCATCGCACAGATCAATAGCAACCTGGGATCAACTGGTACCGGTTCATTGGAAAATATTGTGTTGCAGATAGTAAGTGCTACTGTTAGCGGTACAGGAACTACGTATAGCGGTAATCAAACATTAGCAGACGCTTCCGGAACCATAGTATTATATACCAATGCAACTTATACTGCTCTTGCTGGCGCTACTATGCCTACTACTTGTGAGAATTGGGTAGGGTATGCTAACAGATATACTACTCCACAGTTCCAGATCAGGACTACCAGTGATGCTACTGCCGGTACAGGTTGCAGTACAACACCACCTCCTACAGGCGGAACTGGCATTACACTCACCACTTCTCCAACTACTTTGGATTTTAATAGTCTTGCTTCCGGATTCCCAACAGGTGTTTCTGTATATACCGCTGCAACAGCTACGGCTTTTGGCACCGCTGTTACAACGGCTCCGGCTGCTCAAACCTGGGGTTATGTAAGTACTGGTTTCTTCAACTATGCCTCTGGTACAGGATTGGGCGCTTCTGCTTCAACAACCGTTCAGGGTGCTGCTACCAACAGGGCATTGGGTACAAGGCAAACCGGCACTACTGATATTGGGCAGGCTTTTGTTTTCCAGTTTACTAATACAACAGGTAAAACAAACTTTGCCATGAACTTCCAGTTACAATCTTTGGACTCCAGCAGCACCCGCACCACTACCTGGAGAGTAGATTATGGTTTTGGTACTGCTCCTACCACCTTTACACAAGCCACCAATGTTACAGGTACCTTAACTACCGGTAATTCTCTCTTCACTAACAATAATGTGAATGTAGCTTTTGGAAATGCTTTGGATAATCAATCTGGTAATGTGTGGATCCGTATTGTAGAATTAGCTGCTACAGTCGGTTCTGGTACCAGGGCAACAACAGGCATTGACGACGTGAAATTTACATGGCAATAAGCCATCATACATAGAATTTACCGAAAAGGGTTCCCAAAATGACGGGAACCCTTTTTCTTTGCAATCCTTACTTGCCATCCTGTCAGCACATCTGCGATTGGTACTGTGTTTGAGCAGGGGCTAAAAACCAAAAATTCCATCTAAAAATAAACCAGGTATGCAAAAAGGACAGATAAGAGTACAAACAGAGAATATCTTTCCCATCATTAAGAAATTCCTCTACAGTGATCACGAGATCTTCCTGCGCGAATTAGTGAGTAATGCTACCGACGCATCACAGAAGCTAAAAACACTTTCCGGTATTGGGGAAGCCAAAGGCGAATTGGGCGATCTGCGTATTGACGTAGTACTCGATACCAAAGAAAAAACCCTCAGCATCATCGACCGCGGTATTGGTATGACGGCCGAAGAAATAGATAAATACATTAACCAGGTAGCATTTAGTGGTGCAGAAGAGTTCGTAAATAAGTATAAAGATGCCAGCATTATCGGTCACTTCGGTTTAGGTTTTTACAGCGCCTTTATGGTAAGTGATAAAGTAGACATCTACAGTAAGAGCTATAAAGAAAACACCAGCGGTGTTTTCTGGAGTTGCGATGGTAGCCCGGAATACGAACTATACGATGTAGATTATAATGAGCGTGGTACCAGGATAGTGCTGCACATCAACGAGGAAAGCAAAGAGTTTCTCGAAGCAGGTCGCATAAAAGGCATTCTTACCAAGTTCTGTAAATTCCTGCCTATTCCTATTTACTTTAAAGAAGTAGGTGAAAAGGAAGAGGAAGGTACAGAAGAGAAATCTATCAACAACACCAATCCTATCTGGGTAAAGAAACCCGGTGATTTAACCAAAGAAGATTACGAAGGGTTCTATAAAGAGTTATATCCTTTTAACGAAACACCGCTTTTCTGGATCCATCTTAATGTAGACTATCCGTTCAACCTCACCGGTATCCTGTACTTCCCTAAGATCAAACAGAGCCACGAGATCCAGAAAGATAAAATACAGCTATACTCCAACCAGGTATTTGTAACAGATGAAGTAAAGGATATAGTGCCAGAGTTCCTCATGTTGTTACAGGGGGTGATCGATAGCCCGGATATTCCATTGAATGTAAGCCGTAGCTATTTACAGGGCGACCCCAATGTAAAGAAGATCAATACGCATATTACCAAGAAGGTAGCAGATAAGCTGGAAGAGATCTTCCGTACAGAGAGAACCTCTTTTGAAGAGAAATGGGAAAGCCTTGGCTTATTCGTGAAGTATGGAATGATGACGGATGATAAGTTCCTGGAAAAAGCCAATAAGTTCCTGGTAATGGAAGAAGCAATAGAAAAGAAATTCTATACGCTGGAAGAATACAAAATAGCTACAGAAGCATTACAGAAAAATAAAGATGGCAAGAATGTGATCATCTACACTACCGATCCTATTCAGCAGGATGCCTACATACAGGCTGCTAATGCAAAAGGATATAAGGTAGTAAAGATGGAAACGTTGGTAGATGCTTCCTTTATCAACCACATGGAAACAAAGTGGGAGAACATCAGCTTTACCCGTGTAGATGCAGACATTGTAGATAACCTGGTTGACAAGCAGGAACATGCAGATAGCATACTAAGCAAAGACGAAGAAGAGCAATTAAAGAAATTGTTTGAATTCCCTGCCAATGCTTTGCATGTAACGGTAGAAATAAAAGGCCTGAGTAAAGAAACCGCACCGGTAGTAGCTACCCGCCCGGAATTCATGAGGCGTATGAAAGATATGGGTGCTATAGGTGGTGGCATGGCCGCCTTCTATGCACAAATGCCTGATGAAGTTACTTTAACTGTAAACGGCAACCACAGCATCTATCAAACCCTGTTAAAAGAAGCAGATACTACCAGGCAGGAAAAGCAAGTAAGAAACCTGGCAGATCTTGCCCTATTATCACAAGGTTTACTAAAAGGAAATGAGCTTACTACCTTTATTAACAGGAGCCTGGATTTGATGCAATAAGGAGAATAACACCCGAAACGTCATCCTGAACTTGATTCAGGATCTCCTGTCGTACATAACATATATTTTATCGATAGCGTAAGCTGATGTATATCAGCTTACGTTATTTTTTTGTTATCCTGTAGTCCACAATTGATAATCTGTTATGTTTACCGGCATTAATTGAAAAGAATGAGCATGAATCAAATAATAGCAGGCGTGCTTTTTACAGCAATCGTTATTTCTGTAAAAGCACAGGATACTACTACCTCCTTCCTGGGAACAAAAACGCCCTACTCTCCATTACAAACAAAATATACGCCTGCACCCAGGGGTTTTCAGCCTGTTTTTATCAATTATGCAGGCAGGCATGGAGCCCGGTTTTTAACAAAGCCAGGGGGTGATGTAGCGGTACTATCCCTGCTTTCACAGGCAGAAAAAGAAAATGCACTCACCCATGATGGAAAGACAGCCAAACAAATGGCAGAGAACTTTCTTTCTATTGAAAAAGACAATTACGAAAACATTACCCTGCTGGGCCAGTATGAACAAACCAACATAGGCGCGAGGATGTTAGCCAACTATGCAGGTGTATTTACGGGCAGGGGATTAAACGTGGTAATGACGCATAAGGTAAGAACCCAACAAAGTGCCGATGCTTTTCTAAAAGGCATGCCCTGCTATGCTTCTGCTAAGATCAGCCGTTCTATACTGTCTGATTCTATGGATATGGCACTACGGTTCTACGATTTATCACCGGCCTATACTGCATACAAAAACAGCGATGCTTTGCAAAAGCGTGTTGATTCAGTAATGAATAAAGTCCAACTAACAGCCATAGCCGGTAAGCTTTGTAGCCGGTTGTTCACCGGTGATTTTGCACAACGCCTGCTCGATGGAAAAGTAAAAACGGAATCTGCCAACGGAAAGCAAAAAGCATACACAGCGCTGCAATTGATGCAAGACTTATATGATCTGTATACCGTTCGCTATTCTGTAAGGAAAGAAATGCAGGCAAAAGGTCTTACACCCGGCAGCATTGATTTTGGTATCTGGTTTAGCCAGGGAGACCTGCAATTGCTGGATCACATCAATAATGCGCCGGACTTTTTAGAAAAAGGCCCGGCCTTTAACCCGCTAGGCATCCAGGTTGCCAATGCAGTACCCTTATTGGTTGACTTTATCAAAACTACTGATGCTTTTATACAACAACCCACCAGTGCTGATGCAACCTTACGGTTTACACATGCTGAAGCTATCTCCCCGTTTGCTGCTTTACTAGGCATACCCGAAGCAAGCACCACCACCCATACCATTGCGGATTACGATAAATATTGGCAGGCTTCTCATATCATCCCTCTAAGCGCCAACATACAATGGATACTATATAAGAATAGCAACCAATATTATATAAAAGTATTGCTCAATGAAAAAGAAGTAAAGCTGCCGGTAGCTACGCAAACATGGCCGTATTATCAATGGGATGCTGTTAAAGCTTACTACCTGCAACTGTTACAGCAATTACATACTTCACTGGATACAGATATGCGCCAGTACCTGGAAAACCTTAAATGATAGTATTGGTGTACTATTGAACCTCAAATACTGTTTTTGTTTTAATTTAGTTGATGCCTCAGAAATTAATAGTAAAGCAGGTTATCCAGGAAACATTCAACACAAAATCATTTGTACTGGCCCCTGCTGATGGAAAGAAGATAGAATACCAGGCAGGGCAGTTTCTTACATTCCTGTTTAAACACTTCAATGGCGAAGAAGTACGGCGCAGTTATTCCATTTCGTCCTCGCCTGTTTTAGAGGAACCTTTAACTATTACGGTAAAGCGTATTGAAAACGGCGAATATTCCCGCAGGTTAACAGATAGAACACAGGCAGGCAGTGAATTAGAGACCATTGGCGCATCCGGTTTTTTTACACTGCCTGAAAAAGTAAACAACTATCAACAACTCATCTTTATAGCTGCCGGTAGTGGTATTACGCCCATTTATTCATTGATCAAAACAGTACTGCACACCAATGCCACTATCACTGTCGGCTTGATTTATAGCAATACCTCTCCTTCTTCCACCATCTTTTACGAAGAGCTACAGGCATTACAACAGCAGTTTGCCAAACGCTTTAAAATAGAATTCCTGTTTAGCACCTCCCGCGATTTATTGCGGGCAAGGCTAAGTTTTGGTTTGCTGGAAGTATTGTTAAAAGAATTCGCCGTCACTTCCTTGAATAATATTCTTTTCTACTTATGTGGTCCTTATGATTATATGCGGATGATCACCATCAAGCTACAGAGCGAAGGGGTAGTAGTGGAAAATATTAAGAAAGAGATCTTCAATATAGAAAAGCCTGCAAAGCGGCTACAGCCGCCGGATAAGGATATGCACCATATCACGCTGCAAGTACAGGATAGGGAATACCAGTTCGATGCGCAATACCCTGTAACCATACTGCAGGCTGCCAAACAATTAAAAATACCGGTACCGTATAGTTGCGAGAGCGGCCAATGTGGTACCTGTACAGCTACCTGCCTGGAAGGCAAGGTATGGATGTGGCATAATGAAGTATTGCTGGATGATGAAATAGCCAAAGGCAGGGTGCTCACCTGTACCGGTTACGCGGTAGGGGGTGATGTGGTGCTCAGGTTTTGATGGGGGTGGTTCTTCGCGTAAAGTAATAACGATCTTATTCATTTCATATATGGACCGTCCATGCACCGCGCACTCACCGTAAATGGATTGCCTATGCCCTACGAGAAGTAATCTAAGACAACAACTCCTTAAAAGCTTCTAAAGTAATAACGTTAATTGAGGGGAAGGAAACAGACTTGAGTATATTAAAATGCTTGTCATTGGTTACCAGGTAATGAACATTCCCGGCAAAAGCACAGTCCGAAAATTTATTATCATCCTTATCAACATCTATCAGATAAAGGTTGTAATGAATCTCCGCTTTTTTAACATTAGGTAATAATGATAAAGCCCCTATTATTAATTCTGCGGTTTCTTTTGAAAAAATATCTGTTATTTTTTCTTCATATTCCAGCAATATGTCGTTAGTAATCCACAATTCATAATCGCCTTCATATAGCTTATCAAGAATAATAGAAAAATCCGAACGTCGGGAGATTGAACGGAGTATGGCATTGGTATCCAGTACCACTTTTAGGAAAGCCATTATTGCTTGTCTAATATTTGTTGCAACTTTTCATCTGTATACCCTTTTTCATCCCATTTTGCATCAGCTTTATCACGTGCTTTATCCAATAGAAATTTCGCAATAACTTTTTTAAGCTCAATAAGATGGCTTTCCGGTATTTCGGCAGAAAACAATTTCAGTAGTTCTGCCTGCACATTACTTAAGGGTGGATGAACAGAAAGATTAGCCATAGTTCAACTGATTTAGCTACTAAAATTACAAATAAAGGCTTGTACCTGAAAATACTTCCCTCATTTCTATATCCCATCTTATTCGCTTCAGGTTCACTTCACGAACGAAACAGGAATGAATATACATGATTATAGGCT